>OMKR01049845.1:0-19617 GCA_900302355.1 Cyttopsis rosea | reverse complement strand
TTCTTGAATGTAAAAAACAAAACAAAAAAAAAAAAAATATATATATATATATATATATATATATATATATATATGTGAAGTCCAGATGTGAAGTACTTTATTTTACAAAATGGATGGAATGTTGTTGTTTTTTTTTTACTACAGTATTTAAGCACTTTATTTGAGAACTGAATATTGACTTTATTGACTAATATTGACTTAAAAATTAATATCGCAAATCAAATCACAATATCGGTCAGAAAAATTGCAATTGGATATTTTCCCTAAATCGTTCAGCCCGAGCGCATGGTGCGGAGGTTGCGCCAAATCGCCAACATAATTTATGGTGCGCTCACTAAACGACACTATGGCGACTATATAAGAGCCTTAAAGCAGGCTTTATGCTTGCTGTGGGCGCGAGGAGGTGCGCGCTGCAAATGACATCACCAGGCTCTGGCACCATGGCGCTTGGGGACCTGTGTGAAGTCGCGCACCTATATTTTGTGACTTTCCGTGAGGGGCATTCCTGGAATTACACTGGCAGTCACCAACAACAGAAAGGTCCAACTTCCCTTGCTGCTGGTGACTTCATGAGACTGAATGCTGGAGAGTACTCATTTAGAGCCACAGGAAAAGTGAAAATTGTCAATTTGCAATTGCACCGTTGTGTTGGTATCCTTGCCAGTAAATTTTTTGTATGACTTTGTCCTGAGACGTGCATGTACCTTTTAACTTTGCCCCTGTGGAATGCCCCCCTCCCCCTCCCACTATAAAGAGTTGACAGTGCGTCAGCCAGCCAGGAGGGTGTGAAGAATAACCCCCCTGGAGACTTCGGCTCAGAAGCCCAGTACGACGTTGTGCCCTCGGACCATCCCAACTCCCCCCTGCCGCTGCACAGCAATGCCTACGCAAATCCAGAGTCACTCCAACAAGAGGGTAAGGGGCCCCTAGTACAAATTCTCATCAATTTGATTTGCGTCACCTTTAGTTGAGATTTGCTGCATCGAAGTCTTGCCAGTCAGTACTTTTATTGCGAGTGGTGTGCTGTGTCCAGCAGGATTGGTTTTAGGTGTTGGTATATTTTATAGAGAATGTGAAGTTTGACGGTTGCTATGGACTCCGGTCGCCATTTTGAGATGAGCACTTCCATTAAATTGCATAGAGAAATAGCTCAAATATACAAAATGTACAAAAATGGAGAAAGGAAGGAAGAAAAAGAAGGGTTCTGTTGCAAAGAAACTGGACCCGGCCAAAAAATTGTGCCTGTGGCTTGAAGTTTTTCCCACTATGGGTAAGCGGAACCCTTATTGTTCTTTGTCAGGAGTGTTGACAGTTGGAAGTTGGTTATCGCAGTGCAGCGCTGACGAACTGTCGCAATATCAGTTTTGAAGCTAGCCGTTAGCTTTCAGTATGAACAGAAACTAGAGGCCCGGGCCTATCCGTAGGTGGTTAGCATGTCATGCTAACTAGCTGGGAAGCGGGCGTAACGTAGCTCCAAGTTCGGCGATCTTTTTTGACAAAAGTAAATGGTCTTGACTATATTCAAATGGGTCCCCTGACCTCTCACATCAAGATATTTGGATGAAACTGGGCTCATTAGACCCACAAGAGCCTCCATTTCACAGCCATACTGAAGCTAAACAGCTACAGAGGCTAAGTTAGCTTCAGGCCACTAGAGAGCGCCAGTAATGCATGCAGAGAAAATGTTATCTTCGCCTTTTGTCTTTTCCGTATTTCTGCACACTGTGGTACCTAAACAGTCATGGAATTGTATAAAAATTGCTAGAAAGCAGAGACTTTTGTGAATCCAAAGAGCCCAATTGCATTCATGCGGGATCAAATATGGCCTCATAGTAACCATTTCAATCTGATGACAGCATTATTTTACTTGACCTCGCTGTATAAAATGACCCATTGTGACCTCTAGGATAATCACAGCCTCATGAAACTCTAGACTCAGAATCTAGACGCCCAGACCATTCAGAAAATGTATGGGATGTCCAGGTACAGTGAAGATAAGTGGGTTTTTCTGAGCCATTTTCAGAAAAACGTGCTTGTCATCCAATCATCGAAATGGTCAAATTCACCCAAATCTCCCAATATTCTAAAGTTATTGATGCTGCATCACAGCATTAAGTTTTGTAAAGTGTTTTTCAAGGGCATGCGGTCTTCAGGGATTTTCCCCAGACCCGTTTCCCCATTCCTGAGTGGTCAAAATTGTCTAGAAAGTGTACCAAAGCTGTATAATTAATGGGATCAACCCACAATTTGGTGCAGCAACTAATCACACATAATTGAGCATGGGAATGGCCATCATTAGGTATGAATATAATGTTTAAAGGCCCTTTACACTCAATCTACACTCTATCAGGCATAATTAAAAATATAATATTTATGACCTTTTAATTGATAGAAAAGATTGACATACAGTGTCAAGCTACATCTCAAATGATTTCTGAGGGTCTCATCTTTCTGAAGGTGTAAGGCACTTGTATGTGGCAGAAACTGCTGACCCACACCATGGGTATATAGTAAGCAATTTTGGACACAGGGTAAGTGGTAGTGCAGGGATACTTGAGCATGTGTCACAAGCACGCAGGTTTCCACCAGCTGATTTCAATGATTGGCACACCATCAGAGGGCCGAGATGATGATGATTGAAATCAGCTGCTGGAGTGATGTTGGGGAAAAACCTGTTACTCTTATATGGTTTATACTGTCATACTGCTCACTCCCAATGTGTCTGCATAGCAAGCAATGTAACGTCTTCTCACCCAGGTGGACATGAAGCTGGTGGAAATCTCTGTGATACTACATTTGGTTGGAAGTCGCTGGGGCAAGAGTTGAGGCTCAATGACGTGACGGAGGATTTGGCTCCTTTTCAGCATGGAAACCGTGCTTTAGCTTCCAAGGACATGAGGAAATCACAGGGTAAGCCCCTCCCCCCATATACACACCCACAACAAATATGAATCATACAGAATTAATCAATTTCACGTCACAATTGTGAAAGTGTGAAATCAAATAATGTACCAATGTGATCAGATATGCAAACACAGCTTTTTGTAAATGCACTGTATGATTAAATTTGAGCTGTTTTATGAACGTGGTAAACAATATATGCCAGGTCACATCACAACCAGCTGTCCATTCCTGCATTACCGCCGTCTGCCAGTCCCCAAAATATAACCAGAGGTCCTCCACATCCTTGCAGTGCAAATAAAATATATTATTTTATCCATGTAGACAGAGGCATGGCTCACTCAGAGGAGTCTCGGCTGGCCAACCTCCTGCGCCGTGTTTCCAGGGAGGACGACAGGGACCGCAGGCTGGCCACCCTCAAACAACTGAAGGAGTTAATCAGCCATGCCGAAAATAAATTGGTCAGTCTGTGTTGGGGATTCTACCCAAATCATGTATCACTAGGCATGATATGGGCTGTTTTTTATAAGATTTGTGTCATCTTTGGAGGTGGGAGATGATGAAACCACTCACATACCACATAGTTTCACAATTTTCACTGTGGAGTCTAGTTGACTGGTTGTTTTGTTTATCTGCAGGTCCTAATCAAGCAGTTGGATACCATCCTGAGTACCCTGAATGACATTTTAAATGAAAGGTAATGGAAACATCCCCCCTTTATTTCACCCTTATTGAAGAAGCAATACTTGGTTTTGTCTTTTTGTAGTTGGCGATGACGGTTATTCCTGGTGATTTTAAAGGGATAAATGAGAATCTTTGTTTAACAGTTTTCAGTTGTTTAGCAGTTAACTTGTCAGGTCTGGTTTTCATGCAACTTTGACTGATTATCATGAAAGGACACCAGTTCACGTTTCCTTCTGCTCCAAAAGCACTGAAAACATAATCCACGTGTATCCACATCAGACATGATGCCACAGGATCGATAGTATTATGGCTACTCCTTGGTGGTATAAGTGACTTATCTGCGCACTGCTATATTGTTGTAGCACGAGGCACGATGGTAATGTTCATTTAACACGTTTTTGTTTGTTTTCGTTTGGTCTCTCTCCTGTTCTAAATTAAGGTTGTTGCTCCAAAACTCAATTTTGTTGTGAGCATACCTTAAGATCGAGGCCCATTTCTTGGGTTCCGAGTGAGGTAGAGGGATTGCAGTTTGGGGGGGGCATGTGGGTCAGCAGTTGGTGCCACATACAAGTGCCTTACACCTTCAGAAAGCTGAGACCCTAAGGAATCATTTGAGATGCAGTTTGACACTATGTCAATCTTTTCTATCAATTAAAAGGTAATAAACATTTGTAATTGTGCCTAATAAGATTATTAATATTTTGAGTGTAAATGGGCTCAATTATGTGTTATTAGGTGCTGCACCAAGTTGTTTGTTGATACCATTAATTACATAGCTTTGGTACACTTACCACTCAGGAATAGGGGGAAAAAGGGTCAAATCCCCCCAAAAGACCACCTGAAGACCTCATGACCTTGAAAAACAGAAAACTTAATGCTGTGATGCAGCATCAATAACTTTTGAAAATTGGAGATTTGTGTGAATTTTGACAATTGTATGACAAGCACTTTTTCCGAAAATGGCTCAGAAAATCCCACTTATCTTTAATATAATTGGACATCCCATACATTTTCTGAATGGTCTAAGTGCCTAGATTCTGGGTCTAGAGTTTCATGAGGGTCTTATTATCCTAGAGGTCACAATAGGTCATTTTATACAGCAAGGTCAAGTTAAAGAAATGACATTTCAATCACATTGAAATGGTTACTATGAGGCCATATTTCATCTCGCATGAATGCAGTTGAGCTCTTTGGAGTCTCAGCTTTCTAGCAATAGCCAATTTATACACTTCCATGAGTCTTTACACAATTCCATGACTCTTTACATTTCTGAAATAGGGAAAGGAAAAAAAGGCAAACATAACAGAACCGGCGCTCTTTAGGACCCTGAAGCTAACTTAGCCTGTGTAGCTGTTTATCGTCGGTATTGCTGTGAAGCAGAGGCTCTTGCGGTTCTAATGAGCCAAATTTCATTCATATATCTTGATGTGAGAGGTCAAGAAACCTGTTTTGAAAATAGTCAAGCCCATTCACTTTTGTCAAAAATGATCGCAGACTTTGGAGCTATGTTACGCCCGCTTCCCATGCTACACAGCTACGGAAAGGCCTGCTCGTCTAGTTTCTGTTGATACCGGAAGCATACCGGTAGCTTTCAAACTGATCTTGCGAGAGTTTGTCAAAGACGGACTGTGCCGTGAACCCGGTGGTGAGCCTGCGGCGCTAAAGAGGTTAAAGGAGAGATTCACTATTTTTCAAAGCCTTAAGTTTGGTTCACATCAGCTTTTTAGAAACCTGCTGCTCTGCTGCAGCTTTTCAGTGTCCTTAAATATAAATAAAGTCCAAAAGTGGAGTCTTTTTTTAAGGCTTGACAATGCTATCCTGACAATGTTGGACTGCATTTAAGCACAGTGAGAAGCTGCAGCAGAGTGGTAATTTTGTCAATAGTAAAGTGTTCAGCGAGGCTGTGCTATGAATGGTTATTACTAATGGGAACCAACATTTTAATAAGGCCTGGGTTGAAAAAGGCAGAACCCATCGTTTAATTCTATGACCATGGCTCCACACCAGCTTCTCTTCTCTTGAGATCTCACCCCACAAATTCCCTAACCCATGCCTTCTCCTCTCCCCCCTATCGTGTGTGCCCTACAGCAGCAAGTTGTTGTGGGAGCTGAGGCAGGAAGCGGCAGCCTGTCTGGGTCTGCTATGCACCAACCTCAGCTACGAGGCAGAGCGCATCTTCAAGTGGCTCTTCCTCAAGTTCAGCTCTTCTGGGCGGGAGGAGGTCAAGCTGCTCTATCTGGTGGCGACGCAGCGTGCCCTGGAGGCAGCAGGCGAGCGGAAGGCCTTCTCCTCTGTCATGCAGGTGGAGTAGAACTCTTCACAAGCTTGTAAAGGGGGGTGCAAATACGTTCTTGACTTCTGCTAGAAGGGCTGGTGGTACGTTATGCTGGGTGTATTTAATTAGTGGCTGTGCATGCTGTGAAAATCTTACTTTAAGGCTTTCTGCGTATTACTTTCAGGTAGGGCAGTGCGATATGGCCAAAATCTATACCTATATCCCTCTATCCCGATGTAGGTCAATTCATATCTCGATAACGGTATATATCGCAATATAGCACGTTTTCTGTATATTCAATACAGAAATTGTTTAAATTAAAAAAGCTAAACACATAGTAAAGCCTCTTTGTGACGTTGTGCAGTAAATCAGCTCGATAGGGGGCACCACCAGCTTTTTAATCTTTTAAAAACTCGAAAAGATTAAATTAAACCAAATTATCATTGATCAGTCTGATCAGGAATTTGAACTATTTTCTGATACATCAGAACTCACTTTTAAGGAACACAGACTGTGTGTCTGTGTTCCTTAAAAATAGGCTTCTTTCTCACAGAATGAAATTTATTTTATCACTAACTAAATTAAAGGAAAAAACACATGGAAAAGAAAACAAGCAAATGAATAATAGTAAAGAAAATATGAAGAAATAAACCAGGGAAATAAAGAATTTTCCCCAAGATGGACACCTTTAACCTCTTAAGCTCCAGGTCCATTTCTTGGGTTCCGAGTGACGTGGAACTGTTGGAGTTTAGGGGGGGTGGTGTGGGTCAGCAGTTGGTGCTACATACAAGTGCCTTACACCGTCAAAGCTGAGACCCTAAGGAAATATTTGAGATGCAGCTTGACACTGTATGTCAATCTTTTCTATCAATTAAAAGGTAATAAAGATTATATTTTTAATTACGCCTGATAAAATTATGAATATTTTGAGTCTAAAGGGACTTTAAACATTATCTTCATGCCTAATGATGGCCATTCCCATGCTCAATTATGTTTGATTAGTTGCTGCACCAAGTTCTGGGTTGATACCATTACACAGCTTTGGTACACTTTCTAACCATTTTTGACCATTCGGGAATGAGAAAAGGGGGTCAAAAATCTCCCCCCAAAAGACCTCATGACCTTGAAAAATACTTTAGAAAACTTAATGCTGTGATGCAACATAATAGCTTTTGAAAAATAGAGATTTAGATCTATTTGACCATTTCAATGTTTGGATGACAAACACAATTTTCTGAAAATGGCTCAGAAAAAAACACTTATCTTCAATTTACCTGGACATCCCATACATTTTCTGAATGGTCCGGGTGTCTAGATTCTCGGTGTAGTTTCATGAGGTTGTGATTATCCTAGAGGTCGCCACAGGTCATTTTATACAGCAAGCTTAAGTTAAAAAGAAATCATCAGATTGAAATGGTTACTATGAGGCCATATGTCATCCCACATGAATGCAATTGGGCTCTTTGGATTCACAAGAGTCTCAGCTTTCCAGCAATACCCAATTTATACAATTCCATGAGTGTTTAGGTACCACAGTGTGATGTCATAAAGAAATAGACACAGAGCATATTTTCGTCAATGCAGTACTGGCACACTCTGGTGGCCTGAAGCTAATATAGCCTCTGCTGATGTAAACAAACCCATCTCCAGTGGAGGGTCTTGTGGTTCTAATGAGCCCAGTTTCATGCAGTTATCTTGATCTGAGGGGTCAGGGGACCCGTTTGAAAATTGTTAAGCCCATTTACTTTCGTCAAAAAAGATCGTTACACACTACATTACGCCCGGCTCCTGGTGAGTTAGCATGACACGCTAAGCGGCTATGGAAATCTCCGCTTCTCTGCTTTCTGTTGGTGGTGGAAGCTAATGGCTAGCTTCAAAATCTCTCATCTCGCGACAGCTCGCCAAAGACGGACTGCGCAGTGAACCCGCCGGCAGGTTCGCGGCATGGAAGGTTAACTCAGTGGCAAATAATGGGATCAGATTAAATGACTCTTCTCAAAAGACGTGAAAAGCGCAACTAGGGGCTTTTAACTTCTATAAGCAAATGATGAATTTACTGGACACCAACACTGAGTCATGAACCGATTGAAAGCCATAGTCTTACGGATCGCTGTGGGGAGCAGTTCGCGCCATTGTAGACTCTGTGGCGGGGACACGCTGTCTGAGTCTCGTCTGCCAGTGGTTTACAGCGATACCGGGTGGAAATGCCCAGGCGAGCGGCTTTCTTTCCTGTTTGCGAAGGTTCTGGCTATCGATCCTCCGGTGGTTCTCTTGTCCTTTCAGAGCTGTGGTTGGTCCAGCGAACGTAACTTGGGTACTCTCAACAATGTTCAGCTAGGTAGAAGTCTTTTGTGGTTCAAAACTGAAAAACACACGATGTAGCAAAAACACAAAGCTTAACAATATAAAATACAAAAGAAAGGAAAGTGAAACCATTCTTCAGTTGGATACTGACGCAGACTGGTTTCGTAAAATGAAATGGCGTGCAAACTTAACAAAGAAAGAAATGTAGACTTAAACACGCGGGATAACTTCTGGGATCCAAGTGGTGGTGACCAGCTCAACGACACGACGGCCGCAGGCTGCTTTTAAAGTTCAGGTACAGAGTGGTGAAGGTTTGTTTTGGTTTACTTTACCAATAGCGGAGGTGTAGTTTAGAGTTGCCTCCTCTTTCAAGATGGCGGAGGGTCCGAGGGTAGGATTATTCTCTAGGACTGTTTAAATAATTAAACGTGCAGAAAAGTCTAAAATCCATACCCATTAAGTTTAATTAACATTACTTTCAAACATTAATTCTGGATACTGAGGTTTACATTCATACATGGGAAAGAATAAAACAGTATTCAAACATTCAATTCTCAAACCACTCTGTAGTTATTAAGAGTTATCAAATGTGTCTAATTATTATAAAAACACATAATTTCGGGTGTCATTCATTATTCTAAATTCAACACTATCATTCCACGGTAAAGAAGAATATAAAACACACTTTATTATGTCAAAAGGAAGTCGACACAGAAGAAAGAATAATCTTTATGTTTGAGAGAAGCAGTTCTCTTTGGGAACTCAAGAGGGAGACAAAAGTGACCATGCCAAAACACATTTTAATGAATTAATGTAACTTTGGCGATCCTGATCCTATGGCGACTTGAATTGATTCATTTTCATAAAGTCACCTGGAGGAAAAGGTTATTGTGATTACCAATTAATTCCTACATCAGTTGGATTTATTTTCCACTTTAACTTAAATACAAAGCAAGGTGAATGCAAATGCCATCTCAGGAATGTGCCTCGGCCCAGGAAGACAAAAAGCATTTGGTCAGATTGGCTTCGTCCTCAGCAGGGGGTTGGATTGGTGAGGCCTATATCTTGAGGAGTTCCAGCTGCACAAACACAAGCACTGTTTATTATACCATGCAAAACAAGCAACATGTATATGAAAATCTAACTTATTTGCAAATTGAAGATGTAAACTTTAATTCACTGAAACCTTGAACTTAAACGCCATCTGAAAACAAAAAGCTGCTTGGGTTCGGCCTGGTCATCACCCTCAACTTGTGTTAGCACTGTAGCAGACGGGCAAATGTTGTAATACTCCATCCAATGAGTAATTTCCCCAAGCACCACGTTCCTCCTTGTTTGTTTATACTTGCTCCCACATGCAGATTACGTAAAGCACCGTGGCATAAAATATTGCCATAAAGCAGTTTTGCCACTGATTTGCGACATAGCAACACAAGTAGTAGTCGTAGAGTCGATCCCTAAAAAGAATCGAAGGGCCAAAAAACAACCTTCCACGTTTAGGGGCTTTTCCACCATTTCAGGAATCTGGAATTGAGTTCCCGGCACTTGGACCTTATTCCACAGGTGCAAACTGTTTCTTCCACTCGGATAGCTCCTGGTCCTAAAAAGTCCCCCACAAGCAAGGTGGTACTTTGCAAGGGAACAGGAACCATTGGGACGGAGTTGAATAATGCTGATTGATCAAACAAAAATGTCTGTGAGAATTGTCAAGCACACCAACCGCCATTTTCAAATACCGGTCAACGGCTGATTTAACGCACACTGCTTGCTTCTATTACTGTCTTCCTCTCGCTTTCTGTGTTATAAAAAAGGAAAGCCACACACTGAAATACAGCGAGAAATACTGCCTCGTAGACGACGGGGTATCTTGACATTACCCGTCTCCTCTCCTTTCAGCTGGTAATGAGCAGCCTGCAGTCCATCCTGGAAAACCTGGACACCCCAGAGCTGTTGTGTCAGAGCGTCAAATGCATCCTGCAGGTGGCCCGCTCCTATCCACACGTCTTCAGTGCCAACTTCAGGGTGAGTGGCCATCGCCGCACAGTGCTGGGAATGAACTGCTCTGATAGGACTGTGATATGAAAGTCTTGGGATTTGGATAGATAGTCTTTCCAATTGTTTTAGTGTGTGGTTTTAATATTTCTTGGTGTAACCTAAATACCTCCTCTCTTCCCTCTGTATTTTAAGGACACAGTGGACATCTTAGTTGGCTGGCACATTGACCACACACAGAAGCAGTCACTTACCCTCCAAGTGTCAGGTGATTATTTTTTTTCTTCTTCCGTTATCAAGGTGAATCTGACTATGAACCAAGACACGGTGGAAAGCAGTGGTGGCCAATTCCAGTTCCAAGTTCCTAGCTTGTTTTTACTTCACCCTTGCACTGAGCCAGCTGACTTGGTGTAATAGTTGAACCTCACATTTTGACAAAGAAAGTCAAAAACTGTGTCAATGCGGAATGGGACAGCAGCTATGGGGGATGACTGAACAGAAAAATAATAATGCTATACTGTCCTTCAGGCTGGCTGCAGAGTTTGGAGCAGTTCTGGGTGGCAGACCTAACCTTCTCTACCACGCTCTTGGGTCAGTTCCTGGAAGACATGGAAGCTTACGCAGAGGTATGGTCAACCGTTCTCTAAAACTGGAAGTATGGCTGATCTGTATCTATGGTTCACATCCAACACCTGTCAACACCCCGCCCCCTTAAACCAACTTCAAACTAAGAAGTATTGGAGAGAGAAGAGAGAGATATGAGAGGTACGATATACAATACATATTGCTGTCTTTACTGTCTCGGCCTTTACTGTCTCTGTCAAATTAATTTTTATACCCACATTTCACATAGAAATCAATGGTATCCCCTAATCTAAACCCTCAACCGGGCAAGGAAAAACCCTTTGGGGGAAAAAAGGAAGAAACCTTTACAAGGGGCCACAGAAGGAGGGATCCCCCTTCCAGGATGACCAGGATACAATAGAGGCAGAGTGGGCAACATTAATAGAATAATATGACAAATCATACGATATTGAATTTCTATAATATTCAGTGTTAAAACTAGACAATATGAGAGGCTAATTGCTGGTGCAGAGCGCCGTGGGCAGGCTCCTCCAGGGAAGTGGTCCTCAATAGGCCCCATCCAGGTTGGTCGGAGCAGTATCCTCCATATCTGGAAGGAACACGACCGGTCTCCCTCTGGCTCCATGACACACCTTCCTTACGCTTGCAGCAGTCGGTCCCCCCTCTCAGAGTAAGAGGGGGGAGGAGAGAGAGATAAAACGGTGTGGGTTAGTATCCAGATGTCAAATCTGTTATGTAACACTAGATGTAAATATCCCTTAGATGCACACGTGAGACATCCGTTTTCTTCCTCCGGAGCATACTGGAAAATGGAGTACAGAGAGTGGTGGCCAGGATTGCGGCACGCCACTCCCCCACCTGTCTAGGCTTCCCTCCACTCCCCCTCTCCCCTCTTACCACCTGGTAGAGATGGAGAGTAAGATTGGTCCCTAAGTAGCTCACAGATATATGGAAGGACCCCATAATTTTAGCAGTGCTGTGGGGTGAAGGCAGGGTGAAAGGCAAGTTAACAGGATGGGTGTGGTTAACCAAATGCAAGACTGTAAAAAAGTCTTGATTTAAACATTTCTACCGAAGTAGCAGTTCTGATTTCCTCAGGTAGGGCGTCCCAGAGTACTGGGGCCCGAAGTGAGAATTCTCTGGAGCCCGCAGACTTCTTTTTAACTCTCAGAATCGCTAAAATGCCAGCATGTTGTGAGCATACGACTTGAGATGGTACATAAGATACCACTAAGTCAGTAAGATAGGAAGGTGACAGGCTTTGTAGTATTTTATAGGTAAGCAGCAAAACCAAAAAGTCACATCTGAGGTGAACCGGGCAGTGCAAGGTGGCAATATAGGGGTAATATGGTCAAACTTTCTAGTTATGGTCAAGATTCTGGCCGCAGTGGAGAACTGGAGGCTTTTAATACTAGACATCGGAAGTATCTGGCTGTATCTTAGCAATATTGCGAAGATGAAAACATGCAGTTCTGGTAATGGTTCTTAATATGCAGTTGAAAAGAGTGGAAATATGACTACTACATTTTTTGCTGAGTTACTTTTGGTAATGGTACAGCTATCCAAGTGTTGAGAGTTGAGAAGCAAGAAATTACGAGACATCCACTGTTTAATTTCAACAAGACACACCTCTAGAGAACGGCAATTGCGCGGGTTAGTTCTAAGGGCATGTATAGTTGGGTATCATCAGCATAACAGTGAGAGCTAACGTCATTTGCGTATGATATCTCCAAGTGGTAACATACTATATAGATACGAAACAACAAAATGCCAAGACCCTGCAGGACCCCACATGTAAAATTACTAAGAGGTCACATTGCCATGAATTACACGTTGTGTCCTATCTGAAAGATAGGATCTAAACCATGAAAACGCCAAACCTCTAATACCAATGCATGTGTCAAGGTTGTCTAGCAGTAGATTATGATCAACAGTGTTAAAGGCAGTGCTGAGGTCGAGTAATAATACTGCTGATGAGGTGTCGGTGTCCATTGCTAATAAAAGATTATTGACCACTTTTGTGAGGGCCATCTTAGTGGAGTGCTCTGAATCCAGACTGGAATAATTCAAATACATCACTATGGACATGAGAGGACATCAGGAGATCACTAATCTGTTGTGCTCCAATTCTTTCAAGAATTTTGGAGATGAAGTGGAAGATTTTGAGATGGGGACTATACAGTAGTTGCCAAGACTCTCGCGGTTGGGTTTTTTAAGTAAGGGTCTAATCATGGCTGTCTTAAAAGCCGTAGGTACAGTGCCAGAGGAGAGAGATGAGTTAATAATGTTAAGAATAGATGGTCCTAAGATTGGAAATAGCTCTTTAATGAGCTTTCGAGGGAGTGGGTCTTGTAAGCCTGTTGTCTGTTTTGCTGCACTAACCAACTGTGATAGTTTCAAGAGATACTGCATCAAGGTGTGAGATTATCTATGCCATCAGGAATTGATTGGGGTTGAGGCCGAGTGCCTTTAATCTGTTCTCGAACATGGTCAAATTTCTTAGTGAAGAATTGCATGAAGTCATTAGCGGGGAAGGGGGAGCTGTTGAGCATAGGCTGTTGTTGGGTTAGCATAGCTACTGTATAGAGATGCACCGATTGCAATTTTCTTTTTTTAAAAGTCTGACCTGCTGATTTTCTTTCTTTCTAAGAACTATAATTGACAGCATACACAAACATTTTTGTAACTTTTCTTTAATGGAACATTCAATTATATGTTCATAATAAAACAGTGACTATTAAATAACTTTTACATTTTCTCCAAAATTGGTCAGCCATAGTTGGTCAGAAAGCGCAGTAGTAGTTAAGACACGAAAGTTACGTCTGCTAACTCTGTCCCTGCTCGGATTGCTGGCAGTGATTTAAGATTAAAAATTTGATTAAATAGTGGTCAGACGTAGCGGAGGTATAGGGAAGAACCACTATATTATAGGTATCAATGCCACTGTATATTTCTCGCATCAAATTTGTTCCGATTTTGGTGGACTGATGAAGTAGAATTAGTGAATGTTTATCTTCATACTGAAGTAGGAGAAACGGTTCTGTGGTGGGTGTGGCACATGCACACTGAGATACACGCATACTCACACTGAATCAGCCTGTCAGCACCTGGAAGAACAGATAGCCATTCTAGCTAGGTTAGAATGGCTAGAACAAATAATCTGAGTGGTATTTTCATCAAAACACTTCAAAGACATGTTGTGGGGACCTCAGAGACCTATTTTAACCTGTTGAGAAGGAGCATAATATGGCTCCTTTAAAGTGGTACTCTAAAGGCTCTCGATTCACCTGTGACCCGTCATGTTCCAGAGATGTCAACCTAGACTCAAACATTTATCTATACCTAGAAAGAGTGATGGCGCCTTTCCCGTTAGCGTGAATGCTGTCCATCTTGAGCAGGTCGTGTTGCCCCCAGAAGGAGGGCCAGTTATCTACAAAGGGGAGTCTCTGATCTCTGCAGAACTTAGCCAGCCACCAGTTAAGCAAGACTAATGTACTGAACCTTTCATCATTGCCTCTCGCAGGCAGGGGACCAGAGACAATTACTCTATTCCGACTCATCTTTCTGGCCAGATCACAAGTTCTAGCTATGTTACTCTTTGTGATCTCTGATTGCCTCATCCTCATATCATTAGAGCCGTCATGAATATCTATCAGAATAACTGGTAATAATAACTGCCTGATTCTTATCGCTGTTCCTGTTGCTTGCCATGACAGTGGATTCAATGTCTGGTGCTCTGGCCCCAGGTAAACACACTACTACACATACTGGCCTTCTAAGCCTGACGTGACGGGTGATGGAGTCACCTATGACTATGGTATGGCAAGCAGGCCAGCTAGCTGGCCGGCTATGAACGCGGCTAGCAGGCCGCTTAGGGCTAATGCTAGCCGGGCTAGCCCGTCATATCAAGAATTACCTAATTCCTCTGCTCTAACTGACCCTCTAGCAGGGGCAACCTCTCAATGAGAGGAGCACAGGCTTGTGCCTGTACTCACCGCTGTGTTGGAGCAGCACGCAGCATGTTGCTTTGTTTGTAATCGCTTGGCATCTGGGGCGTTGTGTGTTAGGGGCAGTATCGGTTCGTTTTCTATCTTGAAGCCGCTTAGTTTAGCGTCGGGGGCATTTTGTCGATACCAATATCACTTATCGATACTCTTATCAATACTACTCTCCATAATTTGGTGCAAAAAATAAAGACATGAAAAGATAAATTATTTTATTTTTTTTCCACAAACTGGGCAACTCTGTGGTTTCTTTCTTGTACGACTTCTCATATCATGTGGCTATTCAAATTTCCGACTGAACCCTTTTCCACACTGCACAACTAAAGGGTTTCTGAATTCTCATATGCATCGTCTTAGTTTTCTTATGAGTGACAACCAGATAACCTAATTAATTTTGTATTGCTTATGGTTGTTATATAATATTTTCAACTGTAGGGAGATGACCACAGCCCTTAAACTGAACAACTAAAGAGTAAGACTGGGTTTCTCTCCAGTATGACTTGTTTTCTTATGGATCTTGACAGTTCCCTTTTGGGCAAACTATAGTTTTTGAGCTTCTCAGAAGCTAACAAAAATATCTTAAAAACAAGTTCAACAACGTTCATTCTGGAATCTCTCCTCACTAAGTGTAAGTCTCCTTGGCCCACCCAAAAAATACATCAACAGTTTTTGTTTAAGAAAATTAACATGTTGGCTTTCTCAGGTAGAATCCGAGATTTCTTCTTATTGATTGTGTCCCCAGCTGTGGAGAACACTCTTTCACATGGTGTTGAGGAGGCCTGAATGCAGAGGTAGGTGGTGGAGAGCTGTGAGAGAAGAGGAAGAGTGTCCTTCTTACTCCACCACCAGAGGGCAGGGTCTTCTGAGGTAGGGATAGGAAGGAGGCCTCTGCAGACACTTCATTCTTGATCTTTTCATGGATGGTTTGGTGCAGTGTTTTTCTGTAGAATGAGGCTTCTCCTCAGCTCTCGGTCTTGTTCTGCGAAGAGTTCTTCTAGTGCAGAGACTCCAGGTTTCTTGGAAACGGCCACGGGAAGCTGAAATGTAAAATTTACTATATTGTAGTCAAGCTTATTGCTTTTTGTTAGAAAGAACACATAGCATAGGTATCACAAAAGTATGTCTAACTACACCTTCCTCCTCCTCTTCATCCTCTTCCCCATCCTGAGCCTTCTCAGCCTGCACTGTCACCTCATCATCATCCTCTGACAGCTGAGGGAGATTACCTTGGTTATTAATGATGCTATGTACATTATTACATTCAAAATGAAAATACACCTGGTAATACACATTGCACACATTTTCAAAGAACTTACATTTTGATGATTACTTACTAGTTCCCTCACTGCTGCCTCCTTCAGTCGTTCCCAGACTTGATCAGTTGTCACCTTTCCCTTGAACACTAGGGTCCATTGTAGTGGCCTCCTCAAGAAATGCTATCACATCACCGACCTGTATACAAGAAAATAATTAAACAATAACTTCACAGTAAGGGTATATCTTATTGTCACTCATTTATTAGGGAAAACAGCCAGCTCTATATGAATTGAGATTATATTGAGATTATTAAATGTTTTTTAGCGTGTTTGTTTAATTGTTTGTGTGTTTGTTTTTTTGCACCTGGTAACATTTGGATATATCACCCCAGACTTTTTCTTTAATGGTGGCCACAAACTGTGAATCTTCCTCTTGAATTCTGAAGTGGTCCTCCAGCTTTTGAATGATCAGCAGAATCTGGCCACATGTAGCATGCCTGTCGCTGTGACACGCACAGGGTAGATGTGTACAGAATGTGCATCAGACTGATGAACTCGTCAGCCTTCCTGAAGTCCTCGTCTGTGACCATTTCAAGTCTGAGATGAAAATTTTTAAATGTTATATGAAAATATAGATATTGTACATTAAGTTACAACCTTATTTGTATTCATTATTATGTTTGCTTAGACTGTATACAGTATTAATATCTACTAGTTCTCAGAGTAATTGTAAAATCCAACCCAGTGCATTACCTGACTCCATGAGCCTTTTGGCTCGTGGGTCCAGGAAGGCTGCTTGTATGGCTGGATACTGCTCCACAAATCTTTCGACCATGAGAAACGGAGAGTTCCAGCGTGTCCTCACATCCAGGACAACGGAATGGTCAGGCAGGCAGGCCTGAAACATATAAAGGATCCATAGAAATCAATTTAAATCAATTTAGTCCTGCCTGAATGATACTGAAACCATGAGACATTTTAATGATCTTTGATGGTGTTAGTTTTGTATGCTTTTTTTCCTGTTTAAATAAATGAAAATGAAATGAAGCTTAGTTTGTTACCCAGGATTCACTGCTTCTCCTTGAACACTGTCTTCACAATGGATGATCTCTTGATCCATACAATGGCATCCCGGATCCTTGCCGTCCACTTGGAGAGGGTTTGGAGGGTTTTGTGCTCCAAGGTTGAGTATGCGCGAAGCATCCAAGCTTTATGATTTGGAGCTGTCGTCCTGCCACCTCCATATTTGCAGCATTACCTACTGTTATGGCTACAACCTTCTCTCTTACACCAAATTCTGCAAGGACTTCTATCTCCTCAGCCACAACAGGACCACTCCGGGACTCATACACTGCCTGGGTCTTTAGGACTTTCTGTCTCAGTTGGCATTCATTTACATAGTGGAGTGTGACTGTGATATAGTGATCCTGTGTGATACTTGTCTACCAATCACTGGTTATGGCTACTTTTGACACATTGGCAAGCTCATCGATGAGGTTTTTCTTAACTTCACTTGTGTGTCAACTCTTGCCTTGACTTGACGAGGATGAAACCGTCACAGTTTTAGTTTGGCTAATGGTACTCGGAGGCTCAGGCTGTATTGAGGACGGTGCACAGATGTTAGCGTTAGCCGCTTTGCTAAAGCTTTCAAATACGCTGCACTGCTTCAGATTTATAGAATGCTGTGCTTGTAAATGTTTCATGAGGTTGCTGGTGTTACCCCCTTTAGACGCAGCTATTGCATATATTGCATTTAGCTGAGCTGTCGTAGTAAAGTGAGCCCAAACTTGGGAGCGCTTTGCTCTGTCCGCCATTACTTGAGTGGAGTGGAGTTGAGTCTGATGAAACGTCAAACGTAATCGCTTGATGTCGGCAGCTTTGTCATCATCAGGGGACCCATGCCAGCTATGTTAGAATGAACAGACGTTGGAATGAATTAACGTAGGAGACATAGCGGAATGTTAACGTTACATAAATACCGATAGCAGCACTGTTTGTACAGGAGCTTATCGATATTCCGGTACTGACCAATCAGAGTACCATTCCTAACCCGAGATGAGGGCCGTTAATTTGGCTTCACTGTGGAATGGCTAGCCAGCTGATCACTGCTAGCCACCATGTCGGTCCAGATCAGGATGAGTCGGAATCGCAGGAGCGCCAGCTGGACGGACCAGATTGTCGTCAGACAGGGTTGTGTAGCGGTTGGAGAGAGCTAGGCAAGGTGGTATGGCAGCCCCTGAGTATGTCTTGCAACCACGGACCACCACCTCGGCCCAGGACAACTGATGGCTGGGTGTCGAGCAGGAGCAAAGCCGCGTACATGCGGAGGGGTCCCACAGAACTGTGTCCTGGATGGTTGTACTGAGAGAGGCAATCCGCCTGGACTGCCCAGAAGGCCACGTCCATGAAGCTGGACAAAAGAGAGTCCTTCTTCTGCAGTTCATCTGAATGCAGTCATATATCCTCCCTAAGGTCAGCGATCTTTTTGTTTGCTTTCTCGAGTGGCACACAGTCCTCACATGGCATAGTTGGCATGGTTGAGCTAGTTAGCTTAGCCTCCACTCCACTACAAATCTTTTTTTGGTATATTAGATGTTAGACTCTCTTCAACAGCCACTTGTTTACTCATGCATGGACTGTCCATCATTTTGAGTTAAACAGGTAGCAGGGAGATGATTCAAATTCTGATTCAATTTCATGAGCAGAAATAGCGCTTTATGCAGCTTTAAAGCTACTTTAGAGTATCATTGCATTCTTCTAGTAACTTTTTCCTCTCCAGGACCTGGGCCATGTGGGGTCTGGTGACGCGCTGGATGAAGACATCCCCCCGCCTGCGGTGTCACTGCCCAAGCTGGCAGCCTTGCTGCGGGTCTTCAGCACTGTGGTCCGCAGCATCGGAGAGCGATTCAACCCTATCAGAGGACTGCCGATCACAGAGGCCTATGTAACCGATGTAAGGGTCACAGAGATGCTTTTATCCTGAAGGAAATTGCTGTGCCAACACTTGGTCAAGATAACACACACCTGGTGCATAAAAAAATAACTAATGTAATGTATATACACAATGTGTGTAAATGCCTTTCTGGTATCAACCAGTGCTCAAACCTTTTTCTAGTGTTCCATTGGTGTACTAGAAAGTGAATTCTTAAGTTTACCTGCTAGTACACCAATGTAATACTACTATATTATAACTTGACTGTGATACGGTGTGAAAAAGTTTGCCCCCTTCCTGATTTCTTATTTTTTTGCATGTTTGTCACACTTAAATGTTTCAGATCATCAAACAAATTTAAATATTAGTCAAAGACAACACAAGTAAACACAAAATGCAGTTTTTAAATGAAGGTTTTTATTATTAAGGGAGAAAAAAAATCCAAACCTACATGGCCCTGTGTGAAAAAGTGTTTGCCCCCCCTGTTAAAACATAACTGTGGTTTGTCACACCTGAGTTCAATTTCTCTAGCCACACCCAGGCCTGATTACTGCCACACCTGTTCTCAATCAAGAAATCACTTAAATAGGACCTGCCTGACAAAGTGAAGTAGACCAAAAGATCCTCAAAAGCTAGACATCATGCCGAGATCCAAAGAAATTCAGGAACAAATGAGAAAGAAAG
>OMKR01049843.1:0-63139 GCA_900302355.1 Cyttopsis rosea | reverse complement strand
CACCACTGAGAACCTCAGCAGTGACTCCTGCAAGCTGAACTGGCACTTCCCAGAGGACGACGGCGGTTCCGCTATCACCAACTACGTGATAGAAAAGCGCGAGTCGGAGCGCAAAGCCTGGACCTCGCTGTCCTTCAGCGTGTCCAGGCACAGCGCGGTGGCTCACAGCCTCATGGTGGGGAAGGGCTACTTCTTTAGAGTGGCGGCAGAGAACGCTATCGGAGTTGGACCTTTCATCCACACAGCTGCTGAGATCATCATCAAAGATCCCATGGGTTAGTCTGCACTTACTTCATGACTACTACACTTCACCATTAGCTTGGGATGAGACGAGGCCCGACATGTTAAGATGCAAGATTAGCCTTAAATTGTTATTTTTTTAATTATTATTATATAATTACCCAACAATGTTGATTTGAAATAGAATGTGTCTCTTACCGTAGTAACTATCTGTAGATAGTTTACAGAGATAAACGTAAACTGCATCTCTTCCTGTGCAGCAGTAGTACTTCCTGCCAGTGTACTATCCAGTACACAGACACTCAGTAAATCCAAAGGGTCTCACTGTGTCCTGTTATGTTGATGCTCTCATTTGGGCCTTAAAGACAGCTCCAGTAGTAATTGATATTAAATAGTAGATTTTAAATAGTACATTGTACCATTTAGATTAAAAGTACATAGATTACATGAAATATTCATACTTTGTAGAATGTAAGAATAGAAAGTTCATGAAACAAATGGATGACTAGTTGTGGCCTCTCTGCCTGCTCTCCCCCAGCTGTTCCGGACCGTCCTGAGGACCTGGAGGTGACGGCGGTCACCAAGGATTACATCAGCGTCACCTGGAAGCCGCCCAAGTTCGACGGTGGTTCTGAGGTCACCATGTACATCCTGGAGGCCCGCATGATCGGCAAGGACAAGTACAGCAGACTGACCAAAGAGAAGCTGATGGAGAGGAGATACACCTTCGACGGCCTGCGGGATGGAGACACCTACGAGTTCAGAGTGATCGCCGTCAATGAGGTCGGACCCAGCAAGCCTTCCTTCTCCACCAAGCCAATTACCTGCAAGGAAGAGCTGGGTACGGGCTTCCAACTCCACTCCGGGACTTCACTTCAAATGACTTAACACCATCAAATCCATTCATCAAATCACTGTATTTTCTCCTCTTCATCCATTAGAGCCCCCGACCATCGAGGTGGACTTCCGTGACAAGATCGTCATCCGTGTGGGTGAAAGCTGCCTGCTTCAGGGCCGCTACACCGGGAAGCCCTCTCCGTCCATCACGTGGTACCGGGACGACGAGGAGCTGAAGGCCAACCAGCACATCATGTTTAAGAACACGCTGAGCACCATGTCTCTGGGCCTGATGAAGGCCAAGAGGGAGCACAGCGGCAGATACGTGGTGTTGGTGGAGAACAGCACCGGCTCCAGGAAGGGAGTCTGCAACATCACTGTTGTTGGTACATACCCCAGGCCTGATGGTCTCCTGCAGAAGTTTTGCTAAAATTACTTTGGGCTTAAAGAAGTTTGAGAAACTACCAGTTTGTCATAAAAACAAGATAAAAACATTGCACATTCATTTAGGCTGGTGTTTTAAATGTGTTCTTTGATATCCTTTGATCCTATCTTTTCATTTCTTCATCGCTTTTTATCTTGTGTAATATATATCATGAAATGTCTAATTAATTCTTCCATGTGTAGGAACAAAATACAAATATATAAATTCAAGTTTAGCACTTCTACATAACCTGTACTCCTACATGAGTGATCCTACATGATCCTCATTACTAACTACATGAAATCCTTTTGGCTCTCAGACCGCCCTACTCCTCCGGTGGGACCGGTGGTCTTTGAGGAGGTGCACAGGGAGTTCATGGTAGTCTCCTGGAAACCTCCTCTGGATGATGGAGGAACGGGAATCTCCAACTACATTATCGAGAAGAGAGACACCAACAGAGAGATGTGGACCACCGTCACATCGGCCTCTACGAAGACCATTTGCAAGGTGAGTCTGACTGTCCTGAAGGTCTGAACACCCACAAGCCACTGCTCTGTTACAATGCTGCTCCAGTTCAAACCGGAGGTGAATCTTTGTGTTGCTGTTTGTGCCTCAGATCCCCAAGCTGACAGAGGGCAGGGAATACATCATGAGGATCTCTGCTGAGAACATAAATGGCATCAGCGACCCACTGGAGTCAGAGGAGATGAGAGCCAAGGATCTCTTCAGTATGTTCACACTTCCTGCCAAGTCTTTAATATGCACTTCATGTGCTTAGTATAGTAAAGTATAGTAAAACTGCTTTACACTTGTTGATATTGTCTTTTCTTTTGTTGTAGGAGTTCCCGAGGCCCCTGAAATGCCCACCGTCAGAGAGGTTTATGCCACCAACGCCCTGGTGCTGTGGACTAGGCCCCGTGATGGCGGAAAGCCCATCACCAACTACATCCTGGAGAAGAAGGAAACGGGTGCCAAGAGGTGGTCTCGCGCAACCAGAGACCCACTGTACCCCGCCACCCAGTTCAGAGTCCAGGACCTTGTTGAGGGTTGCGAGTACGAGTTCCGTGTGATGGCTGAGAATGAGTTGGGTACAGGAGACCCCAGTGTCCCCTCCAAACCCATCCTGGCTAAAGATCCTATCGGTGAGTGTGGAGCAGTTTAGATGAACTGACAGAGACTTCACCATAAAAGGTGTTTGTTCTTTAGCTCTTTTATGGAGAAAAACTGGAACATCAGTCCTCCATTCCTGGCATCTTCCTTTAAACCAGGGGTCTCAAACTCTAACTACCTGGGCCCCTGGCCACTGTCTCTTTCAATTGTTTATTTTTCGTAAACCATAAACACAGATGAATGAGTTGTGCTGTTCTATTCCACACAGTTCCTCCCAGTCCACCAGTGACCCCCGAGGCCTATGACAAGACCAAAGACACGGTCAGCCTCAAGTGGAAGATGCCCCGTCACGACGGTAAGGGCAAGATCTTTGGGTACCTGGTGGAGTACCAGCATCCTGGTGCTGTGGAGTGGATGCAGGCCAATGAGTCCCCGGAGCAGTGCCCCGACCTGCACTACGTGGTCACAGGCCTGAACGATGGGCAGGAGTACACCTTCAGGATCTACACCGTCAACGCTGCAGGCAAATCTGAGCCTGCCTACGTCAAACAGAACATCAAAGTCCACGACAGACTGGGTAGGGAACTGGACCCACTGAAAACAGAATTAACTATTCACACAGAAATTCAATATTGAGTATTGGAAAACACAGAGTTGCAATTCTGAAGTGTATCAACATTTTCTTACACCAGTAAAAAGTAGAGAGAGAGTGTAGATGAAATCCTCTGATCCTTTATCTACATGATCCATGAGATTTGAGATCAGTTGTTCTTTATTCTTCCTGCAGAGGAGCCAGAGCTGCTGTTGGATGCCAACATGTCCCGTGACCACTTGGCCATGCTGGGTACCGACATCACTCTGAGTGCCACCATCAGGGGAATGCCCACTCCCACTGTCAGCTGGAAGAAGAATGACGCAGACCCTCCACCCAATGCCACCATTGCCATCACCGCAACTAGCAGCAAGCTCTTCATCCCCAAGTGTGTGCGTCCCGACTCTGGCAACTTCACCATCACTGTGGAGAATGCAGCAGGGAAGAAGTCTGCCACTGTGGCCGTGCTGGTCCTGAGTGAGTCCAACACGAGACACTCAACAGGATGTGTTTTATATCCTAAATTTAGTTTAATGTTTCTACGAGTTATGCCATCATACTAAACATGTGTGCCCCCTCCAGACAAGCCGTCCCCTCCAAGAAACCTGGTGATTTCCGAGGTGACCAGTGAGTCTGCCTACCTCACCTGGAAGGCCCCTGAGGACAATGGCGGTGCAATTATCTCCCACTACGTGGTTGAGAAGAAGGACGTAGCAGCTGAGAAGTGGGTTCCTGTCTCTGCGGCCAATAAGAAGCCGAGTCTGATGGCTATGTACCTGATGGAGGGCATCCAGTACATGTTCAGAGTGGCAGCAGAGAACCAGTTTGGCAGGAGTGACTATGTTATCACCAAAACACCCATCAAGGCTATTGATCCACTGTGTGAGTAATCCTGAGGACTGTTACATGTTTCCCATATTATTGTAATATCTATCTATCTACTATTATAATTACTTTTTAACTTCCAGATCCTCCTGGCCCACCAAAGAACTTGCACCACACTGATGCTGACAAAACTGAGGTGTGGCTGGAATGGGAGTGGCCAGACCGCACTGGAGGAAGTGACATCACCGGCTTCATCGTGGAGCACCAGGAAGAGGGCCAGACCGACTGGGTCACCTTCAAGACTGTCACCAACAACCACAGCCATGTTAATGACCTGGTGGAGGGCAAAACCTACCGCTTCAGGGTCAAGGCTCAGAACGCCCTCGGTGTGAGTCGTCCAGATACCAGTGTCCCTGTCACCTGCCAGGAGAAGACATGTAAGACACATGATGTTTTCTTTTTATCTTTTATAAAGAGTTTGCTTGGAATATCTTTACATCCACCCATCCATTTCCAATGTTCATTTTTTTATCTTCTTATTTTTGTCCAAGTGTGGAATTTGGTTCGATTATTTTTATAAAGGATGTATTTCTCATCTGTAAATACTGACAGGAAGTCCGTATGTGGTTGTTTTGCTTTCTCTCTAGTGCCACCAACAATTGAAGTTGATGTGAAGCTTATTGAAGGTCTTGTGGTCAAAGCTGGCACCACTATTGTCCTTCCAGCCAAGATGACAGGCATCCCCACTCCTACTCCTAAGTGGATGAGTGATGGCAAGGAGATCATGTCTGAAGGTCGTTTCAACATTGAGTCTCCTGGATCCTCCACCATCTTTACTATCGCTGAGAGTGTGAGAGGAGACACTGGAGAGTACATCCTCACCGTGTGCAACCCATCCGGCAGTAAGACTGTCGCCCTGCACGTCACTGTGCTGGATGTGCCTAGTGCACCCATTGGACCCGTCAACATCATGGAGGTCACCCCTGACTACATGATGATTCAGTGGAGGGCTCCCAAAGATGATGGTGGCTCTCCGGTAACCAACTATGTAGTTGAGAAGAAGGACATTAAGAAGCCTTGGGAGCCCTGGTCTGTTGTCAGTTCTAGTGGCACCAGTACCAAGGCCAAAGTGTCTAGGCTGGAGAAGGGTCGTGAATACATAGTTCGCATCCGGGCTGAGAACAAGATTGGCATTGGAGCTGGGCTTGAAAGTCCACCCACGATTGCAAAGCATATGTTCAATCCTCCAAGCCCACCAGGCCCGCCTGAGTGCTCTGACATCACAGAGAATGCTGTGACAGTCGAGTGGGCTCTGCCTGAAAATGACGGCGGAAGTCCCATCAGTGGCTACGTAATTGAACGTAGAGAGATGACAGGCAAATGGATCCGTGTCAACAAAACTCCAGTACTGGACCTCAGATACAGAGTTTCAGGACTGTTTGAAGGCAACAGCTATGAATTCAGAGTGTTCGCTGAGAACGTTGCTGGTATCAGTGGTCCCTCTCCTATCTCTGACCCCATGAAGGCCACCCGTGCCCTCACCAAGCCTGGCCCCCCTGGTAGCCTCAAACTTAAGGACTGGAGTAAATCCTATGCTGATATTTGCTGGACCAAGCCAACCAGAGATGGAGGGAGTCCCATCCTGGGTTATGTGGTTGAGACCCAGAAAACAGGCAGTGCCCAGTGGGATAGAATGAACAAGGACCTCATCAAGATGTGTGCTTTCCGAGCACCAGGACTCAGTGAAGGAACAGAGTACAGGTTCCGCATCAGAGCCACAAACAAAATTGGAGACAGTGAACCCAGGGAGCTCACAGAGACTGTCCTGGCCAAGGACATATTGGTGCCACCAGAGATGGTTGTTGATGTGTCATGCCGTGATTCCTTGACCGTCAGGGCAGGTCAGAGCATCAGCCTAATTACCAGGGTGAAGGGCAGACCTGACCCAGAGATCACATGGACCAAAGACGCGAGAGCCTTGAGCAGAGACAAACGCACTGAGATGAACAACAACTACCCACTGTGTGTGCTTGTGATCTCTGAGGCAGTGAGGTCAGACTATGGCAAATATGCCATTGTTGCCAAGAACAGCAGTGGACAGGCCCAGGCCACCATCATTGTCAATGTGCTGGATGTTCCCGGGGCTTGCCAGAACCTCAGGGTTTCCTATGTGACCAAGAACTCCTGCATGGTGTCCTGGGAGAACCCTGAGGACAACGGAGGCACTGAGATCACTCAATACATCATCGAGTGCCGTCAGCCCAGCCAGAGAGGATGGACTGTGGTCTCCAGCGACTGCACCAAGCGCCAGATGAAGGCCCCTCTCACTGAGGGCTGTGAGTACTTCTTCCGAGTGAGTGCAGAGAATAAGATTGGTGCTGGTCCTTCTATTGAGTCAAAGGCTGCTGTGTTGGCTGTGGATCCCATTGAGAAGCCTGGTGAACCCACTGACTTCCAGATCGCTGAAATCGGCAAGACCTTCTGCTTCCTCAAGTGGAAGAAACCAGATTATGATGGAGGTAGCCGTAACATTGGCTATCATGTTGAGAAGAAGCCCAAGGAGGCTGAGGATTGGGAGAGGCTGCATAAGGGAGCCATTAAAGAGACTTATTTCATGGCTGACAGGTGCATTGAGAACCAGATCTATCAATTTAGGGTCCAGACTAAGAATGAGGGAGGAGAGAGCAACTGGGTGACCACTTCTGAAGTCCTGGTAAAGGAGCAGCTGGTCGAGCCAGAGATTAAGATTAAACTGGATGGCACTCTGGTTGTCAAGGCTGGTGACTCCATGCCCATCGAGGCAACTGTCAAGGGCAAGCCACAGTGTGATATTAAGTGGACAAAAGACGACAGCACAGAGGAGATTAGAAAGACTCCCAGGCTTCAGATCGAAGTTGGGGCAGACTTCTCCAAATTGCTGGTTACAGGGGCCAGGCGCACTGACAGCGGAAAATATGTTATTACAGCCACTAACAGCGCTGGAACCTGCTCTGCTCACGCTAAGGTCAATGTGCTAGACAGACCTGGACCCATCAGGAACCTCAAGGTTTCTGGCATCACTATCGACAGGTGCCACCTGGACTGGGAGGTGCCGGAGGATGATGGTGGATGCGAGATCTACAACTACATTATTGAGAAATGTGATACCAAGAGGGGAGTCTGGTCTGTCCACTCTAATGCTGTGATCACCAACAAAGCTAACGCCACTCGCCTTATCGAGGGCAATGAGTACACCTTCAGAGTCCGTGCAGAGAACAAGATGGGCCCTGGCCCTGCCGTGCAGAGTGAAGCCATCATTGCAGGCACCCAATTCAGTGTTCCTGGGGCTCCTGATGCACCAGATGTCACAAAGATTGCCAAGGAGGAGATGACTGTGCAGTGGTCAGAGCCTGAGAAAGATGGCGGCAAGCCAATCACAGGGTACCTCCTGGAGAAGAAGGAGGAGCATGCAGTAAGATGGTCTCCTGTCAACAAGGACCCAATGCCTGGAACTCGCCTTACTGTCACTGGACTCCTGCCACTCCATGAGTACCAATACAGAGTCAAGGCCATCAATGAAATCGGTGTCGGCAATGCAAGCAAGCCCTCTCGTGCCATCACTGCTAAGGATGCAGTTGGTATGTAATCAATCTTTAGATTGACTTTGTTTAACATTGTGTGGTTATATGACAGTGAAAATATTTGATCATTTTATTTTAAATATTTATCTGTGTTCACACACTGTTATATTGTTACAGAGCCTCCTGCACCCCCGACCAACATGAAGGTTCTGGACAGCACAAAGTCCACCATCACCCTGGGATGGACCAAGCCTGTGTCTGATGGTGGAGCACCCCTCATCGGCTACGTAGTGGAGATGAGGATGAAGGGAACAGCCAAGAAGGGGGATGAGGGCTGGAAGAGGTGTAATGTTGCCGCTCAGCTGGTGGTGTGTGAATTCACCGTCACCAGCCTGGATGAGAAGCTGCAGTATGAGTTCAGAGTGTCAGCCCAGAATCAGGTTGGCATGAGCCTGCCATGTGATCTGGAGGGAGCTGTGATGCCCAGAGACATCCTCGGTGAGGCCTCATTATTCTGTGTTAAATATGAAAACATTATCTTAATTTCTATAAATGTACACTCACTTTAGAATATGTTAATATTTTTAAGGACAGTAAAGCAAGCTTATGGTTTGAGAAGTTATTGTAATTACTATGTTTATCCCTTAAAAAAACCTTTAACCTGTGAGCATGAACCTAATACCTGTCGCTTTTCCCACCAACAGAGGCACCTGAGATTGACCTGGACGCAAACCTGAAGCAGGGCCTGACGGTGAGAGCTGGCTGCCCCATCAGGCTGTGTGCCACCATCAGAGGCAGACCACCTCCCAAGGTCACCTGGAGGAGGATGGGCATTGACAATGTGGTCAGGAAGGGTCACGTAGATATAATCGACACCATGACCTTCCTGGTGATCCCCGACAGCACCCGGGATGACTCTGGCAAATACTGCCTGACTCTGCAGAGCACTGCAGGGGAGAAGGCTGTGTTTGTAAATGTCAAGGTTCTAGGTAGGTTATAGCTTCTGGTCTTCAATAATTATACATGAGAAATAAAATTGACACATTATATCTGATCTTCTTTTCATGCTTGTTGATCCAGTGTCTACAGAAAGACATTGGATCAAGAAGATGGAAAGCTAATCATGTAAATGCTTTAGATGTGTGATGGCACTGAACTCAAAATTAGGAGGCACATTATTTATTATTATTGTTATTTTACCAAACAGACACCCCTGGGCCTGTTGTGAACATGGAGGCTACAGACATCAAGCAGACCTCTGTCAAGCTGTCCTGGAGCCCCCCTGAGAACGATGGTGGCAGTGAGGTCACCCATTACATCGTTGAGAAACGCGAGATAGATCGCAAGACGTGGGCGACCGTCAAGGCGGAGGTTGAGATCGACAAGGTTCCCTTCAAGGTGGGGGGTTTGATGCCAGGAACAGAGTACTACTTCAGAGTCACTGCAGTCAACCACTACGGTCCTGGAGTGGCCAGAGTCTCTCCCACATCATACATGGCATCTGATCCCATCAGTACGTACAGCTTCTCATCCACCTTACAAACCACCTTATTCTTCTTAGTTCAGCCGCACCTTTGACGCCTGTGTGCCTCTGTCGCATTTGTCCTTTAGGTAAACCTGATCCTTGTGAGAAGATTGAGGTTCTAGAAATAACCAAGAACAGTGCTACAGTGGGCTGGGTGAAGCCCATGAGAGACGGAGGAGCCAAGATTGATGGTTATGTTATTGAGTACATTGAGGTGAAACCCCCTCCAGAACCCCCAGCACCCGTGGAGGTTTGTACATCATTCAGCCTACAGACTTGTATATTTCTACTTAATGTGTACAAAAGAGCAGACTTCATAAACTAGCAAGACATGCTCCACATTGATCAACAGCAGAGTGTAGAACTATAACTATGTTTCCTGCAGGTTCCTGAGGGAGAGGAGGCTCCTCCCCCAGCTCCAGTGGTGGTGGAGGAGGAGGAGGAGGAGGAGGAAAAAGAACCTGAGAAGGAGGCGTGGAATGCCTACACCACGGTCAAGGGGCTGAGCATCGCCATCAGTGGTCTGAAAGAGGGCAAGAGATACAAGTTCAGAGTAGCAGCCAAGAACATTATGGGCTGCAGCTCATTCACTGAGACCAGGGAGGCGTATGAAATCAAGGAGCAGATGAGTATGTGTCACAGTGAATACAGTTTAATCCATCTGTGTTCTGTTGGAACAAATCACTAAATCTCACATGTCGATCCGTAGTGGAACCCAAGATCATCATGGCAGAGACGGTGAGCGCCAGAGCAGGAGCTAAACTCAGAGTTGAGGCAGTGGTTTCTGGGAAACCAGCTCCAACCTGCAAGTGGTTGCGTGGCAAGGACACGGTGGTTCCCTCCAGCCGCCTTGCTGTGCACAAGTCCGGAAGCCTGTGTGTTCTGATCATCAAGGATGTATCAAGGACAGACAGCGGAGAGTACAGTCTGGTGGCTGAGAACAGCTCTGCCAAGGTGGACCAGGCTCTGAAGATCATCATCAGAGGTCACTGCTCCATACATCTAACATGGGCACAACAATCCATTTTGAAACCTACCGCTCCCATTTAATGCTGTTTTCTGTTGCAGATATTCCCGGCCCTCCTGAGGGTCCAGTGGAAATCAGTGACATAGACTCTGATGCCTGCTCTCTGTCCTGGAACAAGCCCCTGGAGGACGGAGGCAGCAAAATCACCAACTATGTTGTGGAGAAGTGTGACCTGAGCAGAGGTGACTGGGTCACTGCTGTCTCCTCCTCTGGAAAGACGGGCTGCCGGCTGGGCAAGCTCATCCCTGGAAAGGAGTATGCCTTCCGCATCCGCGCAGAGAACCGCTTTGGAATCTCAGACCCCATCCAGTCTGACAGGATGGTCGCCAAGTTCCCCTTCGGTGCGTCTAACACCACAAATCTGCATGTGGGGACTGATTTTTATAGAAAATGGCAGTGTACTAAAATATTTTTGTATCAACAGATGTTCCTGGGGAGCCGCTTGACTGCCGCATCAACAAAACCAACAAGGACTGTATGTTTGTGGCCTGGGACAAACCAGAGAGTGACGGAGGCAGCCCCATTACAGGCTACTATATTGAGCGCAAGGAGAGGAACAGCCTGCTGTGGGTAAAGGCTAACGACACTGTAGTCCGCACCACAGAGTATCCCTGCGCCGGACTCATTGAGGGTCTGGAGTACACCTTTAGAGTGTCCGCCATCAACCGCGCCGGTCAGGGCAAACCCAGCAAGAAGACTGACTTTGTCACTGCTAGGACACCCGTCGGTATGTCCCTCCATATGGAGGAAAGATCTTTGGTGTTTCCTTTAAAGGTTAAACATACAAGAATGCTACAGCAATAATACCATGAAGTGTTTTTGAGAATGCGTCAAATATATCTTTAAGTGAATAACAATTAAAGCTAATTTATTCTACCACAGACACTCCAGGCAAGCCGGACATCCTGGACGTGATGAAGAACTCGGTCACGCTGGTCTGGACCCGCCCTAAGAACGACGGGGGCAGTAAGATCATCGGCTACTACGTGGAGTGCATGAGGGTTCCAGGAGATGCCTGGATACGCTGCAACACCAGCAGCCAGAATGTTCCCAGGGAGGAGTACACTGTCACAGGCCTGGAGAGGGATCTGCAGTACCAGTTCAGAGTCATCGCGAAAACCGCCGTCAACATGAGCAAACCATCTGAGCCCACAGACCCAGTACTGGTCTGCGCGGAGAACGGTGAGAGACTTCCCCTAACCAGCACTGATACCGAACATTATACAAGTAAGGGATAATGACCATCTGGCTGCACATTATCCTGCTTATTATACGGCTACTTACTAAATTAAAGAATACATTGATACAGATTTTTATTTAGTTAAATATTTAATCTTTAAATTATTTTATAACTAGTATTCCTCGTTTAAGAGTTCAGCATAAGCTGAGTATTCCACAATGTATCAGAATCGAGTATTCCACAGAGCCTTGTAATAATGAGGTAGGTAGGTAGACTGGAATGTTGAGAATTGAGAACTCTGGGATCTCTGTTTCACTGCAGTGCCACCCAGACTGGAGCTGAATGCCAGGATGCAGAAGGGCCTGACGGTGAAGGCTGGTGCCACAGTGCTGCTGGAGGCCGAGGCGTTTGGCAAACCGATGCCCAGAGTGTCCTGGAGGAGAGGAGATGAGAGCCTGCGTTCTGGCGAGGGTCTGAAGGTCAGCCAGCAGAGACACCTGTTCCAACTAGAGATGACGGGAGTGACCAAGGAACATTCTGGAATCTACACCATAGTGGCAGAGAACGCCAGTGGATCCAAGACCGCAGAGATTACTGTGAAGGTTCTAGGTGGGTGTTTGTAGATTTAATCTTAAAATATATTATATTATTACCTCTTCTATTATCGTCTATTAAGACCTCTGTTATAAACACTACCCAGTACATATGCTTATAGCAGGTGCATTTTCTTGCAGATGTTCCTGGAGCTCCTGCTAAGGCCAAATGCAGTGAAGTGTTTGCCACCAGCATCAAGGTGGTCTGGGAGCCCCCGCTGAAGGACGGCGGTGCCCCCATCACCAACTACATTGTGGACAAGCGTGAGACCAGCAGAGCCAACTGGGCCCAGGTTACGGCTAAGGTGAAAGGGGACATTCAAGAGCTTACCGTGGAAAAGCTGATCGAGGGTCACGAGTACCAGTTCCGTATCCGCGCTGAGAACATGTGGGGAGTCGGAGAACCCTTCATCACTAACCCCGCCATCACAAGAAACCCATTCAGTAAGTCCGCCTGTTCGCGAGGGCGGGGAGTTTTACCCAGAAGGCATCACACTCTGAGGTTTAACTCACAGATCACAGATAGAAAGCACAGTGCTCGTGTACTCATGAGTACACTGGACATGAGGCTGTAGCCTAAGATATTTAAAATACCTCAGGATTCACTCAAACCGCAATGCTCAACATCTAACCGCATCTCCTTCAACAAGTCAGACTAACATACTGTCTATCTCTCATTAAACTAAGACCTGTGTATAACTTGCAGCTGTGCCTGGCTCATGTGAGGCTCCGGTGATCACCAATGTGACCAAAGACCACATGACAGTGAGCTGGAAGGAGCCTGCCGACGATGGTAAGTCCACCATCCTAGGCTACATCCTGGAGAAGAAGGAGATCAAGGAGATAAACTGGACCAAGATCAACAGGAAGCCCATGACTGAGAGGACGCTGGAGGTGTCCGGCCTCACTGAGGGAACAGAATATGAGTTCAGGGTCACTGCCGCCAACTTGGTCGGTCTTGGCAAACCCAGCGAGCCATCTGCCGGAACTTCCGCCCAGGACCCAATCAGTAAGTAGCACCCAAAGTAGATCTGTTTAGGACAATTTAATTTAACGATGAAGTTCAATACTTTCTATAGCTTTGTTTACATAAATGATATTCCAAAGCATCCTTTTTCCAAAGAATTAACAAAAACTTGAGACTAAATGACTTTTGACCAGAGTGCGTTCTCACCTCCAGGTCCTCCTGGTCCAGTGTTGAATCCCAGTGTGACTGACACCACCCACAGCACCATCAGCCTCACTTGGTCACCCCCGGCCAACAACGGAGGCAGCCCCATCCTGGGCTACCTGGTGGAGTGCAAGAGGACAGACGCCACAGACTGGATTCGCTGCAATGTGCCCAAGAACCTGCAGGAGACAAACTATGCCATCCAGAACCTCATTGACAAGTCAGAATACCAGTGTCGCATCTCAGCCGTCAATAAAGTTGGCTTCAGTGAACCATGTGAAGTTCCGGGCAGGCACGTCGCTAAAGACATCATCGGTAGGTTTAACCTTCGATGCGAACCTGTATGCCTGTATGCCGTCACAGTGTGTTGGTTATAAGAAGGTGGAGCTGTCAAAGTTTAAATACCAAGCTTTTATTCATCAATATTCCTCAAGATGTCCATCATTCTAACTATAACAACAGGGGAAAAAACTGAGTGATTCCTCTGTGTGTAGTTCCTCCAGAGGCGGAGCTGAGCGCGGAGCTGAAGGAGGTGTTGGAGCTTCATGCCGGAGCCACCATGAGGCTCCAGGCCACCATCAAGGGTCGACCCACTCCAAAGATTACCTGGGCCAAGATGAGCACCAACATCAAGGACCGCCAGGGAATTGTCATCAAGTCCACTGACACCGACACGCTGGTGCTGGTGGAGAGTGTCAACAGATATGATGCTGGAAAATACATCCTCAGCCTGGAGAGTGTGTCTGGCATGAAGATGTACACGGTTGTTGTTAAAGTTTTTGGTGAGTAAAAGTGATAATTACACTGAATTTATCTAGCAATTTTCATGGTCTGTGCATCCGTCTTCTGAATGTCTTTTGCAATGTATTGTGTTGTCTCTCCAGACACCCCTGGGCCACCCGTCAACCTGATGGTGAAGGAAACCTCCAAGGACAGCGCCTATATCCTCTGGGATGCCCCTCTGATCAACGGAGGCTATGATATCACTCACTACATTGTAGAGAAGCGTGACGCTGAGAGGAAGGCCTGGTCCATGGTCTCCACCAACTGCACCAAGGGGTCCTTCAAGGTGTCAGACCTGGAGGCCGGCAGATCCTACTGCTTCAGAGTGTCTGCGGTTAACGAACTTGGCGTGGGAGAGGCCTGTGAGACTGCAGACTCTGTCAAAGCTTCAGGTGGGTGAGGGGAGCGTACGTGATCTCATCATCTCTCCATAAGAGAGTTACTACTTACTGGTGTGTTCACTGATGTCTACTGGAGGGAATCAAATCAACTCTTTGGTCAACATGGTCATCTGCACAAGATGAAAGTGTTCATTTAAACATAAGCTCTACCATAAATCTTTGACTGAAAAGCTTCTGTGTCTTTGATATCAAATGTAATAAAATATGCTATATAATAAGTTGTCATCTCACATCATGCGTGCCATCATTAAGGATTAACCTAAATTTAATTAAGGCAATCATTTTGAATTCCTTGTATTTTCCACACTTTCAGAGGAGCCTGGCCCCGTCATGGACTTCAAGACCCTCCTGGTCACCAAGGACTCGTGCACGCTGAGCTGGAAGAAACCTCTGACTGATGGCGGAAGCCGCATCATATGCTATGTCCTGGAGGTCCTCAACGGGGACGACAAGTACAAGGAGCTGATGAGGTCCAAGAACATGCAGTACAGTGCCAAAGATCTGGTGGAGGGCAGAGAGTACAACTACAGAGTGAAGGCAGTCAACGACACAGGAGACAGCACTGCCAAGGAGCTTGCTGTGGTTGCTAAAGACCAGATCAGTAAGTCTATGTCAAGTGAATCCGCATGTCACAGTAACCGACTAAAGACCTTCATCACAATTACATTCAAAGACCTTTATCACTGCACTCTACACATTCTAGGGACAGACAGGCAAACGAATCCCACCAAACAAACACCAGAATTTTATCAGCCACATTTCTATCTGAAAATGCCAAATGTACAATCAATATAAATATAAAAATTGTATTTGATTCGAATATTGTGTTGATCAGATGGGATAAACTGTCTAGTAAACGTTGAACTGTTGCAGCAATGTATGAATATATAACAAACATAGGAATTAAAATAGGAACAAATAAGAGATTTAACATTACGTAAAACAACAGTTTGCCAAAATGACGAAAATTTAAAATGATGATTGAACACAACACAACAGAGCAAATATATTTCATCCTGCCCCCACAGTCCATCCAACCTGTGACCTGCGTCAGCTGCCAAACATGTGCTACATCGCTAAGGAGGGCAGCACGGTGAGACTGAAGATCCCCATCATTGGCAAGCCAACGCCCAAGGTGTCCTGGAAGAAGGGCGAGGACGAGGATCTGACAAACACAGGAAGAGTATGTGCAGAGTCCTCCGCCGTCAACACCACCCTGCTGATCAGGGACTGCCAGAGGACCGACGCCTCCAAGTACACCATTACCTTGAGGAACAGCGCTGGAACCAAGGAGTCCACCATCTTCATCAGGTAGGTGTGGGACACACGCCACACATCACGGGAGGGTGTCCAACGCTTGTCTCCATGTTCTTTGTCACCCTCATCATTCAGCAGCTGAAGTGTGAACTAAGCCGAGTTGCCATGTTGCCCCGCCTCCCTTCATAAGCATGTCAGAAGACCTCAAATCATCAGCCTCAAAATATGTCCAATACACCTTGTGCAACAAAAAGCAGTTGGCAGTTTAGCAATAATAAAGCACAGGGCCCAACACTAACTTTTAGAAGTGGTTGCCAAGTTCGCAACCATACATCAGCTGTTGGTTGCCAAGACTGACAAAATGATTGTCACATTTTATGATTGAGTGATAATGGTCCATTTATGAGTAAATCAATGTGCCAGGATAACAAATTTTCCAGAAATTTCTAAAACTACACAGGTCTACCTGCAGAGGTGACAATGGGGCAATAATGGCCCAAATCTAGGCAACTATTATTGCTGGGTCCTGCAGCATGTTAATTGCGATATTGCACAATTGAATCTAAATGATATTTCTGCCCATCTTTCAGGGTGGTGGGTAAACCTGGCATTCCTGTCCAGCCAATCAAGTTCAAGGACGTGACCGCTGACGGAGCCACCCTGAGGTGGGGGGCTCCTAAGGACGACGGCGGCTCAGAAATCACCAACTACATCCTGGAGAAGAGAGACTCCGTCACCAACATGTGGGTGACCATCTCCTCCTCCGTGGACACCAACACTATGAGGGTCACCGGCCTGCACGAAGGAACCGAGTACATCTTCAGAGTCTGTGCTGAGAACAAGTATGGCGTGGGGGAGGGGCTCAAGTCTGAGCCTCTCGTTGCTAAGCACCCATTCAGTAAGTCTCGTTGTCTGTCTCGTAAAGCCTCACAATGACATTGAATACGGACGGGCTCCCCTAACCACAATGGCGCTGTGCTTCTCCACAGATGTTCCAGACGCTCCTGCTCCACCTCAGATGATGAGCATGCGACATAACTCCGCCTACCTGGCCTGGTCCGATCCCAGGAAGACGGGAGGATCTCCCATCACTGGTACAAGACATGAGCATTAAAATGGATAAATAGTTGGAGCTAGGCTAAAATTGACAAATTAGACATTGACAAATTAGAAATAACACGACTGGGCATTACCGTGTAACACAGGCAAGCTTAGAGTGACTTGAAAGTGTTGAATAGCGTCATAGTTTGACATGTTTTTCAATAGTAATGTCTAAACATTCCCTTAAATTAAAAAATCTGAGAAAAATCTCTCAGTAATTACATGCTGTCATGTCATTATGAATTTTCCTCCATCTTGTGTTTTCAGGCTACCACGTGGAGTTTAAGGAGAGGAACAGCATGCTGTGGAAGAGGGCAAGCCAGAGTGCCCTGAGGATGAAGGAGCACAAGGTGACAGGGCTGACCGAAGGTCTGGAGTACGAGTTCAGAGTCATGGCCATCAACCTGGCGGGCATCGGCAGACCGAGTCCACCCACCGACCCCTACGTTGCCCTGGATCCCATTGGTGAGTGAGAAGTGATGTCACACCGGCTGTTCATCCAAACCAAACACTTGAGGAACACAGTGATGTTCTTAATTCCTGGGGAAGAACAAAGTTGCCGAGTGAGGCACCCTCTATTTTTAGGGTGCTCTGAGATCACATCCTGGCATGTTAGTAGGTAAAACAACACGTCAAGTGAGCTCACAAGCACAGACATTACAGTACAGACAGTACAGGTCAATACAGTACAATACAGACACTACAGTACTGTATAATACCCAGAGTGGATTGTGTTGATGTACTATTTTAGTTAATGTACTTTGATCCATTACAGGCTTTTTAGAATAATGCAGACAATTGACAATGTGTATTGTCCTGCTGTCCCATTTAATTGTCCGCTGCTTGTGTTTGTGCGCTCAGATACCCCTGGGAGACCAGATGTGATCAGCATCACCCGCAGTACTGTGACCCTGCAGTGGACTGAGCCTGAGTTCGATGGCGGCCACAGACTGACCGGCTACATCGTGGAGAGGCGTGACCTGCCGTCCAAGATCTGGGTAAAGGCCAACAACGTCAACGTTTTGGAACCCGCGTTCACGGTGAAAGAACTGCAAGAGGGCTGCAAGTACGAGTTCAGAATCAGAGCCAAGAACGCTGCTGGCGCTCTCAGCCCGCCCTCCGAACAGACCGACACTCTGATCTGCAGAGATGAATACGGTGAGATAATAACTTAAATATTGCATGTGTACACTAGAACTGTCGCAGATAGAACTGCAATGCAAATTACACAGTAAAGCAAACAGCGCAGCAATGTGACTTGATATATTTCTTCTTTCCTCCAACAGCGGCACCAACAATTACCATTGACGCTCAAGTCAAGGAAGGTCTGACTGTCAGGGAAGGTGACACCATTGTCATCACTGCCACTAGCATCATGGGCAAACCTGCACCAACCTCATGCTGGTCTAAGGGAGGAAAGTACTTCAAGCCCTCAGAAATTGTCCAGATTGAAACCACTCCCACGTCCTCCACCCTGTCCATCAAGTATGCCAGCAGGAAGGATTCAGGAGAGTACATCATCACTGCCAGCAACCCCTTTGGTGCGAAGGAAGAAACCGTTAAGGTAAAGGTCCTGGACGTCCCCAGCGCCCCTGGTCCCATTGACGCCAGTGGTATTTCCTCTGAGAAGGTCACCCTGACCTGGTCCGCTCCCACTGAGGATGGAGGTTCTCCAGTCAAGTACTACACCCTGGAGAAGAGGGAGACCAGCCGTCTGCTCTGGACCATCCTGGAAGAGAAGGTCATTGACTGCCACTACGTAGCACACAAGCTCATCCAGGGCAACGAGTACATCTTCAGAGTATCTGCAGTCAATCAGTATGGTGCCAGTGAACCGTCTCATTCAGAACCTGTGAAGATGGTCGACAAATATGGTATGTACTGTTTAGTTCCAATATGATTTTGGCATAACTACCTATAGTTCCATCCATTTTCTCAACATTCCTATTCCTGTTCAGGGTCACATAAAAAAAGGATTAACAGTTAAAAAGACAGTAACAGTATAAAAAGTTGTACTATTGCATTTTAAATTACTTTGAAGAACTGTTACAGTCTGTTACAAATTTAGACTGCAGAAATCTAATCAAACCTTGTTCCTACATCCTTTAACTGTGTGTGTCTGTGTGTGTAGGTCCTCCAGGCCCACCGTCAAAACCAGAGGTGGAGAATGTTAGTGGACACTCTCTAACTGTGACATGGAAGAGACCAATTGACGATGGAGGAAGTGACATCACAGGTTACTCTGTTGAGAAGAAGGAGAGGAAGGGCATGAGATGGGTCAGGGCCTCTAAGGGCACCATCGCTGAGCTGAGCTATGAAGTGAAGGGTCTCATTGAGGGCATGGAATACGAGTTCCGTGTTATGGCTGAGAATAGAGCAGGCCCTGGAGAACCAAGTGAACCCTCAATGCCAGTCATAACAAAGGTTGTTGCCTGTAAGTACAAGAATCACACACACACACACACACACACACACATAACCTCATTTTAGATTGGCGTAAACCTTCTGAATAAGCCCACCTAAGTGCAATACTCATTGTAGGAAAATACTTATTTACAAGACAAAACAGAAAGGAAAATTTTTGTTTGTTAACATAACCTGTGTTTTTCAGATGTGCCTGGACCTCCAGTCAACCCCAGAGTCACAGACACAACCAAAACCACTGCCACTCTGAACTGGGGCAAACCCTTGGAGGATGGTGGACTGGAAGTCACTGGATATGTGATTGAACACAAGAAGGAAGGAACAGAGGACTGGGTGAAGGACACACCATCCTCTTTACTGAGGATTACTGAGTTTGTTGTTCCTGAGCTGCAAAACGGAGCCAAATACAACTTCAGAATCAGTGCTGTGAATGCTGAGGGGGCTGGTGAACCTGCTGAGACTCAGGAACTTTTTGAGATTGTGGAGCGTGCAGCAGAGCCTGATTTGGAGCTTGATGTTGAGCTGAGGAGGACTTTGGTTGTTAGGGCTGGCTGCTCCATTCGCCTCTTTGTTCCAATCAAGGGGCGCCCTACTCCCACTGTGACCTGGACCAAGGAAGAAGGTCCTGTCCCACGTGCTGTAATTGACAGCACAGAGTCATTCACTATGCTGCTCATCCCTGACAGCTCAAGAATTGATGCAGGAAAATATGAGCTGACCTTGGAGAACTCAGCAGGAAAGAAGAGTGCTTCGGTCAATGTCAGGGTTCTGGACACACCTGGACCACCAATCAATCTCAAACCAATTAAGATTGACAAAGAGAGCATCACTCTTCAGTGGGAGATGCCTCTCATTGATGGTGGAGCCAAGATTACCAACTACTTTGTTGAAAAGAGAGAATCAACTCGCAAGGCTTATGCTACCATTATTACAAAATGCCCAACCACTTCAGTAAAGATTCCTGAGCTAGGTGAAGGCTGTGAGTACTATTTTAGAGTGTCTGCAGAGAATGAGTATGGCATCGGTGAGTCAGTGGAGACTTCTGATCCAATTCGTGCGTCCCAGACCCCTACTCCTCCAGAAAGTATCATCCCTACTGATATCACTAAAAACTCTGTTAGTTTGGCATGGACCAAACCCAAGCACGACGGAGGAAGCAGAGTCACTGGATATGTCCTTGAAGCCCAGAAGAAGGGAACAGATCAGTGGACCCATGTGACCACAGTCAAGACAATGGATTTCACAGTGAAGAATCTCAATGAGAAAGAGGAGTACATCTTCCGTGTCATGGCTGTCAACCACTCCGGCAGAAGCGCTCCCCGTCCCAGCAAGCTCATTGTCATCAAAGACTCCACTTCCCTGCCTGAGTTTGACCTGAGGGGTGTGTGCCAGAAAACTGTCATTGTTAAAGCAGGTGATGACATCAAGGTTGAGATTCCAGTCATGGGACGCCCGAGACCAACAGTCTCCTGGCAGAAGGATGGCGGAGTACTCAAGCTCACACAGAGAACCAATGTGGAGACCACTGCTGCTACTGTTATCTTGGCCATTAATGAATGCTCTAAAGCTGACAGTGGCACTTACACTATGACAGCAAAGAACATCATTGGATCTGTGTCAGATAACATCTTTGTCAAAGTCCACGATGTTCCTGGTCCACCCAAAGGACCAATTAAAATTGTGGAGATATCCCGTACATACTGTGTCTTTGCATGGGACACTCCTGAGAATGACGGAGGTGTTCCTATCAATAACTATGTCGTTGAGATCAGGGACACAACTATGCAGACTTGGACTGAGCTGTCTTCCACTGTCATCCGTACCATGTTCAAAGCTATTCGACTGACCACTGGATCAGAATACCAATTCAGAGTGAAGGCAAAGAACAGATATGGTGCTGGGCCACCAATTACATCAGAGGCAGTGGTGGCTGCTTATCCTTTCAAGGTTCCTGGACCTCCTGGTACTCCTAAAGTTGTTGCCTTTACCAAGGACACAATGACAATTGGGTGGAATGAGCCTGTGGTTGATGGTGGAAACGAGATCATTGGATATCATGTGGAGAGGAAAGAGAGGAGCAGTATCATGTGGCAGAAGGCCAGCAAATCTATGGTCAAAGGAAACATTTTCAAGTCTGCTGGTCTTGAAGATGGCATTGCCTATGAGTTCCGTGTCATGGCTGAGAACATGGCTGGAATTGGCAAGCCCAGCAAGGCCTCAGAGGCAATGCTGGCCCTGGACCCTGTAGACCCACCAGGTCAGCCTATGCCTATTTTTGTCAACAAGAATGTTATCACTATTCAGTGGACAAAGCCTGAGTATGATGGTGGCTTCAAGATCACAGGCTACACAGTGGAGAAGAGAGACCTGCCTGCTGGTCGCTGGATCAGAGCAAATTTCACCAACATCATTGAGACCACATTCACTGTTAGTGGGCTGACCCAGGATGCTGCCTATGAGTTCCGTGTCATGGCAAGAAACTCAGCCGGTGCAGTGAGCAAACCATCTGAGCCTTCAGATCCAATAACCTGCAAAGATGACATAATTGAACCACGTATTATGGTTGATGCCATCTTCAAAGATGTTGTTCTTCTGAAGGCAGGGGAGAACTTCAAGCTTGATGCTGACATAGCAGGTCAACCAATTCCATCCATGGTTTGGACGAAAAATGGAAAGGAGATTGAGAACACAATGAAACTAGAGGTTAAATATACTGACCTGACAACCACCCTGATCAACAAGGACTCTGTCAGAACAGATGGAGGAGAATTTGTCTTGACTGCAACTAATGTAGGTGGATTTGCTAAACATATCTTCAATGTCAAAGTGCTTGACAGACCTGGACCATCAGGTGGGCCTCTCAAGGTTTCTGATATCACAGCTGACAACTGCGTACTGACCTGGAGTCCGCCTGCTGATGATGGTGGTGCCAAGATTGAAGGTTATGTAATTGAGAAACGTGAGTCCAGCAGACTGTCATGGATCAACGTGGCTTCAGACCTTCAGGTCACACAATTGAAAGTGACTAAGCTGCTTAAAGGAAATGAATATATCTTCAGAGTCATGGCAGTAAACAAATATGGACTTGGAGAACCACTTGATTCAGAGCCCACTATCGCTGACAACCCATATGTACCTCCAGATCCTCCACAGAATCCTGAAGTGACGGCTATTACTAAGGATTCAATGTTTGTGATGTGGCAGGCTCCTAAAAGTGACGGAGGTAGCCCCATTACCCACTACAACATTGAGAGGAAAGATAAAATTGGCCTCCGTTGGGTCAAATGTAACAAGAAAAAGGTAAAGGACCTGCAGTTTAAAGCAACAGGCCTTGTTGTAGGACATGAATATGAGTTCAGGGTCATTGCTGAGAATGCTGCTGGGTTGAGTGCCCCAAGCCCATCTAGTCCATACTATAAGGCTACTGACACACTGTACCAGGCCGGGCCTCCATGCAATCCCAGAATCTTGGACACAACCAAATCCTCTATCACCGTAGCCTGGAACAAGCCTGTGTATGATGGTGGCTCTGACATCACTGGCTATATTGTGGAAACCTGCATCCCATCAGAGAAGGAGGAAGATGAAGAATGGACCATTGTAACACCAAAACAAGGACTCCTTGCCACCTCATTCACCATTCTCAACCTGAAGGAAAACCAGGAGTACATGATTAACATCTCTGCTCTGAACAGTGAAGGAATTGGAGAGGCAGCATCTGTACCTGGTAACCCCAAGGCTGAGGACAGGTTCCTCCCACCTGAGATCGACGTAGATGCTGAGCTCCGCAAGGTTGTGAGCCTCAGAGCTTGCTGCTCCCTGAGACTGTTTGTGCCCATAAGAGGACGACCAGCACCTGAAGCGAAATGGACTAAAGAAAACGGCGAGCCTGTTGAGAGGGCCACCATTGAAAGCACAACATCTTACACGTCACTTGTAATTGAAAACGTCAACCGGTTTGACAGTGGAAAATATAACCTCACTGTTGAGAATAGCTCTGGATCGAAGACCATCACAGTCCAAGTGAGAGTGCTTGATACACCAAGTGCACCACAGAATCTGAAGATTAATGCAATCACAAAGGAGTCAGTTACACTCATTTGGGATCCTCCAGTAAATGATGGAGGAGTGAAGATTAAAAATTATATTGTTGAAAAACGTGAGTCGACAAGAAAAGCCTATGCCACAGTCAAGGCTAACTGCCTTCACAACACTTTCACAATTGACCAGCTCCAGGAAGGATGTAACTACTACTTCCGAGTTTTGGCTGAGAATGAATATGGCATTGGATTGCCAATTGAGACAGGTGAATCTGTCAAGGTGTCTGAGAAACCACAGCCACCAGGCAAAGTCATGCTCAAGGATGTCACAAAGAACAGTGTTACCCTGTCCTGGGAGAAACCAGAGCATGATGGGGGCAGCAGAGTGGGTTGCTATGTTGTTGAGATTCAGCCCAAGGGTGTTGATAAGTGGAGCCAGTCTATGATAGTGAAAGAAACAGAAGCCACCATCAAGGGACTCAATGCAGGTGAAGAATACATGTTCCGTGTAGCAGCCAGAAATGAGAAGGGAACCAGTGACCCACGCCAAATTGGTGTGCCTGTGATTGTCAAGGACCTTGTAATTGCACCAGCTGTCAAGCTGTTGTTCAATACATTCAGTGTGCTTGCTGGAGAAGACCTTACAGTGGAAGTTCCATATGTCGCTCGCCCTAAAGCAGCTGTCTCCTGGGTAAAAGATGGTCAGCCAATGAAGAGAACCACTAGGGTGAACTTTAATGCCTCAGATACAATGCTAAACCTCAAGATTAAGGAGGCTGCTAAAGATGATGTTGGCCGGTACCTGATCACTCTCAGCAACACAGCTGGAGAGACGACAGCACAAATTGGCATTGTTGTACTGGACAAACCAGGTCAACCAGGTGGTCCAGTTAAGGTAGAGGAGGTCACTGCTGACAGTGTAACCATCTCCTGGAATCCACCAGAATATGCTGGCGGCTGTACAATCAATAACTACATTGTGGAGAGGAGAGACACATCATCCACCAGCTGGATAGTTGTATCTCCTAACCTAGCAAGAAGTAAGATCAAGGCTGGTAGACTGAAGACTGGCTCGGAGTATCAGTTTAGAATCACAGCAGAGAACAGATATGGGAAGGGTCCAGTCCTGGTCTCAGAGTGTGTTGTTGCCCAGTATCCATACAAGCTGCCAGGACCACCAGGAACACCTTCCATTGCTGCCGCAACTAAGGACAGCATGAACGTGATATGGAATGAGCCTGTAAATGACGGTGGAAGCACTATTCTGGGATACCATCTTGATCGAAAGGAAAGAAATAGCATCCTTTGGGTCAAACTTAACAAGTCTCTACTCACTGACCAAACCTTTAAGACTACTGGCCTGGAAGCAGGAATGGAATATGAATACCGTGTTTATGCAGAAAACATCGTCGGGATAGGCAAAGCGAGCAAAGTATCTGAGGGTTGCATTGCTAGAGATCCTTGTGATCCTCCTGGCACCCCTGAGGTCACCAAGATTACTAAGGACTCAATAACTATTGTCTGGACCAAGCCTGAGTATGACGGTGGTGCAAAGGTTACAGGCTATGTAGTAGAGAAGAAGGAGCTGCCAGAGGGCCGCTGGCTCAAGGCTAACTTCACAAATGTAATTGAGACAGAATATCTTGCAACAGGCCTTGTGGAGGACCAGCAGTATGAGTTCAGAGTCATTGCAAGAAATGCTGCCGGAGTGTTCAGTGGCCCCTCCTACAGTACAGGCCCTATCACTGCCAAGGATGAGATCGAGCCACCACGAATCAGCATCGACCCTGAATACACACAGACTGTTGTGGTCAATGCTGGAGATAACTTTAAGATTGATGCTGATGTTCATGGAAAACCATCTCCTTCTATCCACTGGATGAAGGGAGAACAAGAGCTGGGAAATACTATTCATAGAGAGATTAAGAACACGACCAAACAGGCCTACATCACTGTCAGGGAAGCTAAACTTTCTGATGGAGGCCAGTACACACTGCTGCTGAAAAATCCAGGAGGGCAGAAGTCTGTTGAGGTGAACGTGGTTGTTCTGGATAAACCTGCAGAAATTCAGGGCCCTCTGGTTTTCACTGGAATTGCTAAAGATAGATGTTGCCTTGCTTGGAAACCACCACTACAAGATGGCGGCAGTAAGATATCTCACTACATTGTGGAGAGGAGAGAGACAAGCAGGCTGGTCTGGACTGTTGTGGAACCAAAACTGGAGAATACTTGCGTGAAGATAACCAAGCTCCTGGAAGGAAACGAGTATATCTTCAGAGTCCATGCTGTCAACCAATTTGGAGTAGGTGCAGCACTTGTTTCCGCTCCTGTTATAATAAAAGATCCATACCTTCCTCCTGGATCACCCAAAGGCCTGGAGATTTCTGATATTAAAAAGGATTCAATGGTGCTCATCTGGGAAGCCCCCTCTGACGATGGAGGTAGTCCCATCACTGGGTACATCATTGAGAAACATGACAAGGAGGGTGTCAGATGGACCAGATGCAATAGGAAGACAGTCACAGACTTGACATTCAAGGTCACCGGACTACTGGAAAGTCATAGTTATGAATTCAGAGTTGTGGCTGAGAATGTTGCTGGTGTGGGTGAGCCAAGCTCCCCGACCGTCTTCTACAAAGCTCTGGACCCGGTTTTCAGGCCCGGCCCACCACATCATCCCAAAGTCACTGACACAACCAAAACATCAATCTTCCTGTCATGGGCAAAGCCAATCTACGATGGTGGCTGTGAGATTCAGGGTTACATTGTTGAGTGCTGCACTACCACGGCCACTCAGGAAGCATCAGCCACAGCCCCTGATGAAGCTCCAGCTGAAGCCCCCACAGAGGCACCAGCTGAAGAGACACCTATCGCAGATGCACCTGCTGAGGAATGGACAATGTGCACACCACCTACAGGCATCAAAAAGACCAAGTTTGAAGTTGTGAACCTGAAAGAAAATCAAGCTTACAAATTTAGAGTGTGTGCCATTAACAAAGTTGGTGTTGGTGAGCATTCTGATGTCTCTGGTGCTGTTGTTGCCCAGGACAGGGCTGAGGAGCCAGATCTTGACATTGACCCAGAGCTGAGAAAGATTGTAAGCATTAAGGCTGGAGCTTCCCTTAGGCTGTTCATTCCCATCAGAGGAAGGCCCACCCCCATCATCAAGTGGGACAAAGATGAAGCTTCCCTCAAAGAAACTGCTCAGGTTGAGGTGACAAGCAGTTACACCTCCCTTGTTATTGACAAAATGAGCCGATTTGACAGTGGAAAATACACTGTCACTGCAGAAAACTCCAGTGGTGCTAAATCTGCATTTGTTGTGGTTCGTGTTCTTGACACACCAAGTGCCCCAGTCAACCTAAAGGTAAAGGAAATCACAAACCAGTCAGTTACGCTGATATGGGAAGCACCCCTTCTGGATGGTGGTGCTAAGATCAAAAATTACATTGTTGAAAAGAGGGAGACCACACGCAAAACATATGCAGCTGTTGTAACTAATTGTCATGCATTCTCGTGGAAGATTGAGCCACTTCAGGAAGGCTGCAGTTATTATTTCAGAGTCCTTGCTGAGAATGTACATGGCATAGGCATGCCTGCAGCAACTATTGATCCTCTAAAGGTATCTGAAGTACCTCAGTCCCCAAAGAACCTGAGTGTTACAGACCAAACCAAAACTAGCATTTCCCTAGCCTGGGAGAAGCCTGAGTATGATGGTGGAAGCAGAGTTATGCAGTACCTGCTTGAGGTGCAACTTAAGGGCCAGGAGAAATGGTCTAGTGTTAACACCTACAAGACAATGGAAGCTACCGTTTCCAATCTGAACCAGGGGGAGGAGTATCTATTCAGAGTCACAGCTATTAATGATAAGGGAAAAAGTGACCCTAAAGTCCTGGCCAGCCCAGTGATGGCCAAGAACTTAGTCTTTGAGCCAGATGTTAGACCGGCATTCACCAGTTACAGTGTGAAGGTGGGCAAAGACCTGAATGTTGACATCCCCATCTTTGGACGTCCTAAACCAACAGTGACTTGGACTAAAGACGGCGCTCCTCTGAAGTTTACTACCAGAGTCAATATTATCAACACACTAAATAACACAACTCTGAGCATCAAGGAGGCAGCAGGAGATGATGGTGGCATGTATAGCATCAATGTTGCTAACTCAGCTGGAAAAAAGGACACAACAGTAGAAATCATTGTTCTTGATAAGCCAGGTCCTCCATCTGGCCCTGTAAGATTTGATGAAATTACCACACAGAGTGTTACCATTTCATGGAATCCTCCAAAGCACAATGGCGGCTGCCAAATCTCCAACTACATTGTCCAGAAGAGAGACATGACGACAGCAACATGGGAGAATGTTAGCATTAACTGTGCAAGAACCACAATAAAAGTAACAAGACTCAAGACTGGAGCTGAATATCAGTTTAAAATCATTGCTCAGAACCGCTATGGCAAGAGTTATGGTCTTGATTCACCTGCTGTTGTTGCTCAGTATCCATACAGAGAGCCAGGCCCACCAGGTACCCCCTTTATCTCCTCTCTCTCCAAAGACCACCAGATTGTTGAGTGGCATGAGCCTGTCGCAGATGGAGGCAGCTCTGTCCTTGGCTATCATCTTGAAAGGAAGGAGAGAAATAGCATACTCTGGGTCAAGATCAACAAGACACTTTTGCATGAGACTAATTTCAAGAGTCATCCTTTGGAAGAAGGTATTGAGTATGAATACAGGGTCTATGCTGAAAATATTGTTGGCATTGGCAGGTGCAGCAAGATTTCAGAGGGCTGTGTTGCCCGTGACCCATGTGACCCTCCTGGCACCCCAGAGGCCACACATGTCACCAAAGACACCATTGTCATTCAGTGGACCAAGCCAGAGTATGACGGCGGCAGTAATATTACTGGCTATACGGTGGAGAAAAGGGACCTGCCAGAAGGTCGCTGGATAAGAGCCAACTTCACTAATGTAATTGAGACACAGTTCACTGTTACTGGCCTGACTGAAAATGCACAGTATGACTTCAGAGTAATTGCTAAGAATGCAGTTGGCACTATTAGCAAGCCATCCTACAACAGTGGACCAATAATTGCAAGTGATGAAGTGGAACCCCCAAAATTCTCTATTGACCCTGCGTTTACAAAGAGAATTGTTGTTAATGCTCGAGAGACATTTAAGCTGGATGCTGATGTTCATGGCAAGCCAATGCCCACAATTCAGTGGTTCAAGGATGAAAAGCCTGTTGAGAATACACTTAGGCTGGAAATAAAAAACACAGAAAACCATGCCCTGATTATTATCAAGGATTCTGTCCGAGTTGATGGTGGAATTTACAATCTCCAATTGACAAATGTAGCTGGCACAGTGACTGTTCCATTCAAAGTTGTAGTCCTGGACAGGCCAAGCCCATGTGAAGGACCTCTCCACATCACTGGAGTTTCTGAAGATAGATGTACATTGGCATGGCGGGCTCCTCTTCACGATGGAGGAAGCACAATTACACACTACCTGATAGAAAGGAGAGAGACGAGCCGTCTGGCTTGGACTGTTGTCTCCAACAGCTGTGACACCACATGTTTCAAAGTCACAAAACTACTGGAGGGCAATGAGTACATGTTCCGTATCATGGCTGTCAACAGCTATGGTATCAGTGAGCCCTTGGAATCTGGTGGAGTGATCATGAAGACTCCATTTGTTCCCCCCGGTCCACCTCACATTGAAGATGTCTCCAACATTGCCCGCGATGGCATGACCATCACCTGGTCTGCCCCTGAGATTGATGGTGGCAGTGAAATCACCAACTACATCATTGAAAAGAAGGACAGGGCTGGAATCAGATGGACAAGATGCAACCGACAGAAGGTCACTGATCTTTCCTTTAGAGTGACAGGCCTTTCCAATGGCCACGAGTATGAGTTCAGGGTAGCTGCTGAAAATGGGGCTGGAGTGGGTGAGCCAAGCCTGCCAACCTCATACTATAAGGCTTGTGATCCCAAGTATAAGCCTGGTGCACCATCATATGTGAATGTGATAGACTCAACAAAGACCTCCATCACAGTGTCATGGGGCAAGCCTCTGGCTGATGGTGGGAGCACTATCCAGGGATACATAGTGGAGGTCTGCAAGGCTGAGGAGGAGGAATGGACCATGGTCACTCCACCCACTGGCCTCCGCGTCAACAAATATGAAATTACAAAACTCACCGAGGGTCAAGAATACAAGATCCAGGTGTGTGCCCTCAACAAACTTGGAGTTGGTGAACCAGCTGCTATATCAGGAACAGCTAAGCCAGAGGAGAGGCTAGACCAACCACAGATCCACCTGGGCTCTGACCTAAGGAAAGGAATCACCATGAAGGCTGGAGGATCTGTCAGAATCAGTGTTCCATTCAAGGGCAGACCCACTCCTGAGATAAAGTGGACTAAAGATGATGGTGACCTGACAGAGAAGGTGGCCATTGAGAAAGCTCTGAACAACACCCAGTTGTCCATTGACTCATGTGACAGGGGCGACTCAGGAAAATACACTCTGACTCTGAGCAACAGCAGTGGCTCTGTGTCTGAGTTTGTTGTTGTTAAAGTCCTGGATACACCTGGAGCCCCTCTTAACCTTGTTGTCAAAGAGATCAAGAAAGACTCTGTAACTCTTGTCTGGGATGCACCGCTGGTTGATGGAGGTTCTAAGATTAAAAACTATGTCATTGACAAACGTGAATCAATCAGGAAAGCATATGCCAATGTTTCCACCAAATGCACCAAGACAACATTCAAGGTTGAAAACCTGATTGAGGGTGCTATGTATTATTTCAGAGTAATGGCTGAGAATGACTATGGCATTGGCCAGGCTGTTGAAACAAAAACAGCCTCCAAAGCCTCTGAAGTGCCTCTGCCCGTTGGAAAAGTCTTCCTCACTGATGTCACTAAGGTGAGTGCATCTCTAACATGGGAGAAACCTGAACATGACGGAGGCAGCAGGATTGCTGGCTACTTGATTGAGATGCAGCCTAAGGGAACAGACAAGTGGGGTGTTGCAACAAACACAAAGACCTGCGAGGGCACAGTCACAGGCCTGACTGCTGGAACAGAATACCTATTCCGTATTCTTGCTTACAATGAAAAAGGAAAGAGTGAGCCCAAGCCACTTGCTGCACCTGTCGTTGCCAATGACATGACTATAGAACCCAGCATTAAGATGCAATTTAACACGTACAGTGTATTAGCTGGAAAAGATCTTAAGATTGAGTTCCCTGTGCTTGGCAGACCAAAACCTAAAGTGACCTGGACCAAAGAAGGTCAGTCTCTAAAAGTAACATCTAGAGTCAATGTGATTAGTACTCTTACAACAAGTGCTATCCAAGTGACTGAGGCATGCAAGGAAGACTTTGGAAAATATGCCATTACAGCAGTTAACACTGCTGGTATGATTACTGAGGAGGTCAGTATCATTATTCTTGATAAGCCTGGCCCACCAACAGGTCCAATCAAAGTTATTGAGGTGAGCAACACCTTTGTCCATCTCTCATGGGGGCCTCCAGAGTACACAGGTGGATGCCAGGTGAAGAATTATGTTGTTGAAAAGAGAGACACCACCACCACAACATGGCAAACAGTTGCTGCGCAGCTTGCTAGGACAGCTTGCAAGATTACCAAGTTGAAGACTGGTGCAGAGTACCAGTTCAGAATCATTGCTGAAAACAGGTATGGAAAGGGCGCACCTTTGGATTCCAAGGCTATTACAGTCCAGTATCCGTACAAACCACCTGGACCCCCAGGAACACCACATGTGAAGTCTGCAACCAAGGAAATGATGATCATCGAATGGAATGAGCCAGTTAATGAAGGTGGCAGCTCAGTTATTGGCTACCATCTGGAAAGTAAGGAGAGAAGCAGCATTCTATGGAACAAACTCAACAAGACTCTCATTGCTGATACTCAATTTAAGATGTGCAACCTTGAGGAGGGTATTGGATATGAATTCAGGGTCTATGCTGAAAATATTGTTGGCATCGGCAGATGTAGCAAAGTCTCAGAGTCTTTCGTTGCTCGTGACCCTTGTGATCCTCCTGGTGCCCCCGAAGCTGTCACTATTTCTAAGAATCTTCTTAAGATTCAGTGGACCAAGCCACAATATGATGGTGGTAGCAAAATCAATGGGTATGTGGTGGAGAGGAAAGATCTTGCCTCCGCTGAGGGACGTTGGGTGAGAGCTAACTTCACCAATATCATGGAGACTGAGTACACCATCACTGGACTCACAGAGAATGAACAGTATGAATTCCGAGTCATTGCCAGGAATGCAGCTGGAGTCTTCAGTCAGCCATCTGACAGCTCTGGACCTATCACTGCCACTGATGAGATTGAACCACCAAGGGCCTCGATGGATCCCAAGTATAAGGATGTCATTGTTGTCAGTGCTGGAGAGAATCTGCTACTTGATGCAGATATCTATGGCAAACCAGTTCCCGATGTTTTCTGGCTAAAGGAGGGCAAGGAAATGGATAAGGCTCTTCGTATTGAAGTGAAAAATACACAGAAACATGCAGCGATGACCATTAAAGATGTCACCAAGTCGGATAGCGGCCACTATGATCTCAGCCTCAAAAACCTGGGAGGTGTGAAGACCATTCCTATCACTGTAAAGATCCTCGATAAACCAGGTCCTCCCACTGGACCCATCAAGGTAACTGGAGTCATGGCTGACAGGTGCTTCCTCTCCTGGTCTGAGCCAACTTTGGATGGTGGAGCTACCATCACTCACTACATCCTAGAGAAGAGAGAGACCAGCAGGTTATCCTGGACAGTGGCTGCACCAAACATTCAGGCTTTGAACTATAAAATGACTAACTTGATGGCTGGAAATGAATACATCTTTAGAGTCAGGGCCGTCAACAAATATGGCACCGGTGATTATTTGGAAACAGAACCTATTATTGCACGTAATCCATACAAGCCTCCTTGTGCTCCTGGAACTCCTGAGGCAAATCAAATCAGAAAGGACTCCATGGTACTCTCATGGAGTGCACCAGAGCAAACTGGCGGCGCTGACATTGATGGCTACCACCTTGAGAAGCGAGACAAAGATGGAGTGAGGTGGACCAAGTGTAACAGGCAGAAGCTAACTGAGACCCACTTCAAAGTCACAGGGCTTATGACAGACCACTTTTATGAGTTCCGCGTTGCTGCTGATAATGAGGCTGGAATGGGAGACCTGAGTGAGCTCTCTCTGTTATACAGAGCATGTGATGCCACCACACCACCTGGGCCCCCACACCACCCTAAGGTGACAGATTTCAACAAATCTTCTGTTTCTCTGTCCTGGGGCAAACCTGACTCAGATGGTGGTGCTTACATCAAGGGTTACATAGTTGAGATGAGGGAGTATACACCAGTCCCAGAACAAACCGAGGAGGCAGAAATGCCACCAGCGGCAGAGGCACCAGCTGAAAAAGAATGGACAATGAGCACTCCACCCACTGGAATTCAGGCTACTAAACTCACTATCTCAGATCTCAAAGATGGTGGAGAATACCAGTTCCGCATTTGTGCTATCAACTCAGAAGGGGTGGGAGAGGCCGCCTATGTTCATGGCACCATTGTCACTTCTGATAAAGTGGAGGCACCAGAAATTGAATTAGATGCTGACCTTAGAAAGGTTGTATCTGTCCGTGCTGGTGGAACCCTGCGTCTGTTTGTTGCAATCAGAGGAAGGCCTGAGCCTGCTGTGAAGTGGGAAAAGCTGGAAGGTGTTCTCACTGACCGTGCTGTGGTTGACTCCACCAGCTCATTCACAATGCTTGTTATTGATAATGTAAATCGCTTTGACAGTGGTAAATATTCGCTGACTTTGGAAAATAGCAGTGGAACTAAATCCGCTATTGTTGCCGTCAGAATTCTCGACACACCCAGTGCTCCACAAAAGTTTGTCATCAAAGAGCTCAAAAAGGATTCAGTGACACTTGCCTGGGATACGCCACTCACTGATGGTGGTGCTAAAATCACAAATTACATTGTAGAGAAGAGAGAGTCTATCAGGAAAGCCTACACCACAGTGACTAGCAACTGCACAGTAAACTCATTCAAGATTGAAGAGCTGCCAGAGGGTGGCATCTTCTACTTCAGAGTCTGTGCTGTTAATGAGTATGGCCAAGGACAGATGGTTGAGACCAAAGAAGTTAAAGTGTCTGAGGTGCCTTTGCCACCAAACAAGGTCACACTCACTGATGTCACAAAGACCAGTGTGTCTCTGGCATGGGAGAAACCTACTCATGATGGCGGAAGCAAAGTCATGTGCTACAATGTCGAATTTAAGACTAAAAGTGGTGATAAGTGGGGCACGGCATGCACAGTCAAGGTTCTGGAAGCAACTATTCCCAATCTTACCTTTAATGAAACCTACTCATTTAGAGTTGTTGCAATTAATGAGAAGGGAAAGAGCGAGCCTAAAGATCTTGGAGTTCCTGTCGTTGCCAAGGATAGTGCCATTGAGCCATCTGTTAACTTGCTGTTTACCACATACAGCGTGAAAGCTGGAGATGATATTACTATTGAGGTCCCAGTGAGAGGAAGGCCTAAGCCAGTTGTATCCTGGAAAAAGGATGGACTTCCTTTGAAGCAAACTTCATCAGTGACCTTCCTGAACTCTCTAAACTCATCCAAGATTATCATCAAGGAAGCTAGCAGAGAACATGTAGGCAAATATGAGATCACCCTGGCCAACACAGGTGGCACAATCACAGCAGATATTGGAGTTGTTGTCCTTGATAAACCAGGACCACCTAAGGCTGTTAAGGTGGATGCTGTAACTTCAGACAGCATCACACTGTCCTGGTCTCCACCAGATTATGATGGAGGGTGCTCTATCAGCAGCTACATTTTAGAGAAGAGGGACACAAACTCACAAGAGTGGCAGATGGTAGCAAGCAATGTTAATAGAACTGCATTTAAGGCTGGCCGCTTGACACACGGAGCAGAGTACCAGTTCCGTATCTATGCTGTCAACCGTTACGGAAAGAGTATTAGTCTGGATACGCGAGGAATCGCTGCTCAGTACAACTTTAAGCAACCTGGTCCCCCTTCCACTCCTATTGTGAAACTGGCCACAAAGTCCTCCATGTTTGTGACTTGGAATGAACCTGTTAATGACGGAGGCAGCACTGTTCTGGGCTATCATCTGGAAAGAAAGGAACGGACTAGCATTCTCTGGACTAAGATGAACCGGGGCATGCTCAAAGACACAGAATACAAAGTGAATGGCATTGAGGAGGGAATGATGTATGAGTACAGAGTCTTTGCTGAAAACATTGTTGGCATTGGTAAATGCAGTAAGGCCTGTGAAGCTGTGGCAGCCAGAGACCCATGTGATCCCCCAGGCACACCTGTGGTAACCGCTATTACCAGGACATCTGTCTCCCTGTCTTGGGCTAAACCAGAGTATGACGGTGGAGCCAAGGTGTCTGGATACACAATTGAACGCAGGGATCTTCCCGAAGGTCGCTGGACAAGGTGCAACTTCACCAATGTGCCAGAGACCTATTATGATGTGACAGGCCTCACAGAAAACAGTCAGTATGACTTCCGTGTCATTGCTAAGAATGCAGCTGGACTGTTCAGTGAGCCATCTGACAACACCGGCTCCATCACTATCAAGGATGATGTGGATCCACCACGCATCATGATGGATGTCAAATTCCGAGACACAGTAGCTGTGAAGGCAGGAGAGACCCTGAAGATTAATGCTGATCTTGCTGGACGCCCTGCTCCAGTTGTATCTTGGACCAAGGATGGAAAAGAGATTGAGCTGAGAGCCCGTATTCAGATTGTTTCAACAGACACCAGCACCTCTGTCATTGTGAAGGATTGCATTCGAAGAGACTCTGGTCAATATGTCCTGACTCTGCAGAACATTGCTGGAACCGTCAACATGCCAGTCAACTGTGTAATATTTGATAAGCCAGGGCCCTCTGCAGGACCTCTGCAGATCACAGGTCTGACAGCAGAAGAGTGCACTCTGTCTTGGGGCCCACCTCAGGAGATAGGTGGAGCTGATATCACACATTATGTTGTTGAGAAGCGTGAGACCAGCCGCCTCGCATGGACGCTTGTGAAAGGAGACCTAACAGTAACTTATTATAAGGTTACAGGATTGCTTAAGGACAACGAGTACATCTTCAGGGTTTTGGCTGTCAACAAGCATGGACTTGGCGAGTCCCTGGAGAGTGAAGCTGTCAAAATTACAGATCCATACACCCTACCCTCCGCTCCTACTAGTGTTGAAGTCACTGCTGTAACTGGAGATTCAATGACTCTTACCTGGTCCAAACCATTCTGCGATGGAGGAAGCCCCATTACAGGATATGTGATTGAGCGCCGTGAGAAGACAGGCATGCGATGGATCCGTGTGAACAGAGAACCAGTAGTTGAATGCACCACAGTAGCAACAAAATTGCGCAAGGGCTGCGAGTATGACTTTAGGGTTTATGCTGAAAATGCTGCTGGTTTAAGTCCTTCAAGTGATGCTTCGGCGTCTGTCAGAGCAGAGGATGCTCTAATTGTACCTTCACGCCCAACCAAGCCAAAGATTGTGAACTCAACCAAGGACACTGTGACCATTGTCTGGAAAGCACCAACAACAGACGGTGGTGCACCAATCCTTGGATACAGTGTGGAATACAGAGAATATTTCCATAAACCAGAGCCAGAGGTTGAAGATGAGGAAGAGTATGAAGAGGAGGAAGAAGAAGAGGAGCCAGAATCCCCAGAGGAGCTAGCAAGATGGGTTGAGGCCATACCTCTCACCAAGAGTATGGAGTTCACCATCTCTGGGCTGAAAACAGACAGTGAATATGAATTCTGTGTTAAAGCAATAAATAAAGTTGGTACCAGTGTAAGAAGCCTGTACTCAGATGCAGCTGTGGCAATGGACAGATCTGCTGAGCCATCATTTGATGTAGACAATGATATGCGTAAGACGCTTGTGGTCAAACATGGCACAGCTCTTACTCTGAATGTACCATTTAAGGGAAAACCTGTACCATCTGTAACATGGGCCAAGGAGGGCATTGATCTCAAGGTTAGAGGAACCATTGAATCAACAGAAAACAGCACTTCATTGACCATTGAAAAGTCAACAAGAAATGACTCTGGAGAGTATTCAGTTACCCTTGAGTCTCCCCTGGGAACAGCAACTCTGCCCATGACTGTCAAAGTGCTTGACTCTCCTGGGCCACCGGTGAATGTTAAGGTCACAGCAGTAACCAGAGACTCTGCCATCCTCACCTGGGAAGCTCCTGAGAATGATGGTGGGGATGCTGTGAAGGCCTACCATGTTGAGAAACGTGAAGCCAGCAAGAAAGCCTGGGTGTCTGTGACCAGCAACTGCCATGCACTGACATACAAAGTAGAAGATCTGCAGGAAGGCGCAATCTATTACTTCAGAGTCATTGGAGAGAATGAGTATGGAGTTGGCGTTCCTCAGGAGGCCAAGAATGGCACAAAGATAACAGGTAGAATTATTATTTAATTAATTCATATATTTCTATAATAATTTTGTTGTAATTGTTGTTTCAATAGTAGTGATTCATTTTTAACATTATGATCCAGGATAATTAAACAATCATATGTTACAATCTGACATTCAGTCTTAAACAGTCCTTCATTTTGTATGTTTTCACAGAGGTGCCAAGTCCTCCGATGAAACTTGGAGTTGCAGATGTTACCAAGGACAGCATTACAATTGCCTGGACCAGACCAGAGTATGATGGTGGTAGTAGAGTGACTGGCTATCTCATTGATGCACTGGAGAAGGGACAGAACAAGTGGGTGAAGTGCGCCACTGTAAGAACCATGAACCACACCATCAAGGGCCTGAGAGAGAATGCTGAGTACTTCTTCAGAGTTCGTGCTGAGAACCATGCTGGACTTAGCGAGCCAAAGGAGATGATTGTACCTGTTGTTGTCAAGGAAATACATGGTATGACCTCTGCCTTAGCTACACTATTGAGAGAAGAACTGAGTTATTCTTCAACAATAATAACTCAGTTACTATTTTCTCACTATTTTTCAATACTTGTAAATAATTTGTAAATTGTTCGATATAACTCAACAAGTTGTCATTTCTTTAAACAGTGGCTCCTGAGTTTGACCTGAAGAACTACCCCAGGAACACAGTCTATGTGAAAGCAGGCTCCAACCTGACCTTTGAGATTCCTCTCACTGGCAGGCCCATGCCTAAAGTCGCAATGTCTAAGAACAATGTGGTCATCAAGGGATCCAAGAGGCTGCTGACTGAAGTGACACCAGAGAGCCTCATCATCACCCTCAAAGAGAGCACCACAAGTGATGCTGGAAAATATGAAGTCACTGCCTCCAATGTAGGTGGCACTACCAAGATCCCCATCATCTTTGTAGTGATGGACAGACCAGGACCTCCTGTGGGCCCAGTCGAGGTCGGAGAGATTGGAGAAACCACTGTGTGTCTGAAATGGGCTCCGCCAGAGTACGATGGTGGCAGTCCTGTCACCAACTATATCATTGTCAAGCGAGAGACTAGCACTCCTGCCTGGACAGAGGTCTCTACAAACATTGCTAGAAGTGCAATCAAGGTTACAAAGCTCAGCAAGGGTGAGGAGTATCAGTTCAGAATCAAGGCTCAGAATCGCTACGGGATCAGTGACCACATCGACACCAAGTCAATCACAATCAAGCTCCCATATAGTATGTCTATTTATCTTAGTTCTATACCTTAATTGTGACTTTTTGATATAAAATGTTTATTGAATCATTTTAAATGTACAATATCAGTAATGTGTCCCTACTTTTGTTTACCCCAGCCATCCCTGGACCTCCATCCACACCATGGGTCAACTTTGTCTCCAGAGAGAGTCTGACAGTCTGCTGGCATGAGCCTGTAGTAGATGGTGGAAACACTGTGATTGGATACCACCTCCAGATGAAGGAGAGAAGCAGCATCCTGTGGCAGAAGGTCACTAAGACAGCAATCCCAGCCATGCAGTGGAGAGTCACCAACATTTGCCCTGGCCTCATCTATGAGTTCAAGGTTGCAGCAGAGAATGCTGCAGGTATTGGCAAGATCAGCAAGACGTCTGAGGAGGTGTTGGCAATCGATGCCTGCGGTACGTATTTATAGTTCATACCTCTGTAGTTAATAGTGAGTTCATTTAAAGAGATGTTTAATAATAGAAAAGTAATTCAACCTATTTTCCTTTCCTCCCTAATGATTACATTCCAGAGCCCCCAGCAAATCTCCACGTCACAGAGGTCACCAAGAACTCAGTCAGTCTGGCCTGGCAGCGGCCACCATATGATGGTGGCAGCAAGATTGCTGGCTACAGTGTGGAGAGAAGAGAAGCTGCTAACAGCAGATGGGTGAAGGCCAACTTCACAAATATCATTGAGATGGGCTTCATTGTGTCTGGCTTGAACCAAGATGAGACCTATGAGTTCAGAGTTTATGCCAAAAATGCCGTTGGCTCTGTCAGCAACCCATCTCTTATTGCTGGCCCAGTCACTTGTGTCGATTCATGCGGTAAATTGGAGTTATTGTTATTCATTATTTATTATCTATCTGGTTGAGATCTGACATTTTTATCTCTTACTGTTGTTGATACAACTCATTTTTTTTAATCTCTCAGGTGCTCCAGCCATTGACCTCCCTCCAGAGTATCTGGACGTTGTTCAGTATAAGGCTGGTGCTTCAGTTAAGCTCAGAGTAGGAATCATCGCCAAGCCTCTGCCAACCATTGAGTGGTTCAAGGATGGAAATGAGCTGGTGGCCTCCTCTACGGTGTCTGCTGAAAGCACAACCGATTCCTCCGGTGTCCTTATCAAGGACGCAACTCGTGCCAACACAGGCACATATGAGATCAAGATCAAGAATATTCTGGGCTCTGCATCTGCATCCATCAGAGTTGAAATTCTTGGTAATTTTGTCACAATATCATATGTCACATACTGGAAACCAATACCTATTAATTAATTAATCTATTAACTAACTAATATTTGTTATCTTTCTGTGTCAGATAAACCTGGACCCCCAGCCGGCAGCATCAACTTCAATTCTGTCACAGCTGACAGGATCATGCTGAGCTGGGAGCCTGTGCCAGAAACTGACCAGGGTGGCTTCAAGGTCACCCACTACATTGTGGAGAAGCGTGAGACCAGCAGAGTGGTTTGGTCCACAGTCTCAGACAACATGGAGCAGACCTATGTCAGTGTTGGCAAGCTAGTGAGAGGAAACGAATATGTGTTCCGAGTGATGGGTGTCAACAAATTTGGAGTTGGAGAAGCTCTGGAGTCTGAGCCAGTGGTCGCTAAGAATGCCTTTGGTAAGGGTTTTCCTATCACGAGGTAGAACTATACAGTATGTTTTGATGTGGTTTGTAAACATGTTAATAAACTTTTCTCATTACTACGGTATACAATGTGTTAATAATATCTCAACTAAAACTAGTTAGAATGTGTTACTTTGATTAGCATTATGTTTGTTTATGATTCTGTTGTGCAGTGACTCCCGGGCAGCCTTGTACCCCTGAGGTGAACACCATCACCAAGTCTACCATGGTAGTGGAATGGGACAAGCCTGGTGTGGATGGAGGCAGCACTGTCACTGGCTACTACCTGGAGAGGCGGGACAAGAAGAGCTTGCGCTGGATCAGAGTTTATAAAGATCCAATCACTGACACCAAAAAGACTGTCTACCACTTGACAGAGGAAAATGAGTACCAGTACCGTGTCTGTGCCATCAATAAGGCCGGAGAAGGACCTTTCTCTGAAGTTTCTGACTACTACAAGGCTGCTGATCCAGTTGGTAAGTGATTTTAGTCCAAACAATCCAATCCAAGACAATTTTAGAATAACTTTGTCATAGTAAAATACAACCACAAAAAAATCTGTGTATATAATATTGCATGTTGGTAAATTTGTTAAGTCATTTTTGCACTCTGGAATTGAAAGAAAATAGTACTTTCTGTACCTTGCGTCCAAGATAGCTGTCTCTTATGCTCCAACACATATGTCCATGCTGTATATGACCCATTTCATTCAATTTATCAGATACTCCATATGAGCCCTGCAAGCTGAGGGTTGTGGACTCTACAAAGACATCCATCACCGTTGGTTGGTCCAAGCCTGAATGGGATGGAGGCAGTGAGGTCACCAGCTACATGGTTGAAAAGCTGGTTGAGGGAGAGGAAGAATGGGCCCTCATTACCTCCAAGGGAGAGGTCAAGACCACAGAGTACACAGCCCACGACTTGAAGCCAGATGTCAACTACTTCTTCAGAGTGTCCGCTGTTAACTGTGCCGGCCGTGGAGACCCTCTGGAAATGACCGAGCCTGTACAGGCTAAGGATATCCTGGGTATGTCAAACACACTTCATAAAGACTTTAAATAGCAATATTAAAATATATTTTTGTGGCCTAGATATTTCATGATACCCCACTGGATATTAACGCATAATCTTGCAAGAGTGTGGATCTTAATCAAAAGGGGCCTGGTTCTAATGTAACATGACATTTTAATATTCTCTACAGAGGAGGCCCAAGTTGATCCAGATGTAGCCATGAGAACTCACTACATTGTCAAGGCAGGCAAGGATGTGGAGCTGTGTGTTCCACTGAAGGGCAGACCTGCTCCCATTGCCTCGTGGAGCAAGGGAGAGGAGTGCATCAACAACGACCCTAAATACGAGTTCCACCACTCTGACACAACCTCGGTTCTTGTCATGCGTGAAGTTACAAGACTTGATACTGGCAAATACACAGTCAAGATTGAGAATGGTGTGGGAGAGCCCAAGACACTGACCCTGTCTGTGAAGGTCCAGGACACTCCAGCTCAGTGCAAGAACTTGGTGCTAAAGAATGTGACACGTGGAAAGGTTACTCTCTGCTGGGAGCCTCCACTTCTTGATGGCGGAGCTGAGATCACCAACTATATTGTTGAGAAGAGAGACTCCTCCAAGAGAGCTTACTCTGCTGTCACTAACAGATGCACAGACACAACATACACAATTGAAGACCTCTCAGAGAAAACATCTTTCTTCTTCCGTGTATCAGCAGAGAATGAAAATGGTGTTGGTGATCCATGTGACACAGCTGAGCCAGTGAAGGCTACAGAGGTCCCAGGTCCCGTGAAGGAGGTATCTATGAAAGATTCATCAAAGACCTCTGTCACTCTGCAGTGGCTGAAACCTGATTACGATGGTGGTAGCATCATCTCTGACTATGTCATTGAAAAGAAGCTCAAGGGTGAGGAGTGGTCATTGGGAGGAGCCAGCAAGCAGTGTGAATTTGAAGTAAAGAAACTCAAGGAGCACTCAAATGTGTTCTTCAGAGTTTCTGCCAGGAATGAGAAGGGACAGGGCGACTTTGTTGAGGCTGGGCCAATCCAGGTGATTGACTACATTATTACACCTGAGGCGTGTCTTGCAGACTACCCTGACGGTACCTTGAGTGTCCGCCTTGGTCACAATGTGCACATTGAGCTGCCTTACAAGGGCAAGCCCAGGCCAGCTGTTCTGTGGCTCAAGGACAACCTGCCTCTGAAGGAGAGTGACCAAATCCGTTTCAAGAAGACAGAGGGAAAAGCCACTGTAATGATCAAGAATGTGAGAAAGGAGAATGAGGGCAAATACACCCTGACCCTTGACAACAAAGTCAACAGAAGGTCCTTCCACATCCATGTCATCACGCTTGGACCGCCATCCAAGCCAGTTGGCCCAATCCGCCTGGATGAGGTGAGAACTGAGAGCATTATGATCTCTTGGGATGAACCCAATGATGACGGTGGCGGAGATATAACTTGCTACTCTGTGGAGAAGCGCGACACCTCTCAGCCAGTCTGGAAGATGGCCTGCTCCAGCATAGAGGGAACTCAATTCAAGGTCCCTAACCTGATCAAGGGTGTCCAGTACCAATTCAGAGTGTGTGCCGAGAACCGGTACGGAGTCAGCGAGCCATTGATCTCACAGATGGTGATTGCCAAGCACCAGTTCAGACCTCCAGGCCCACCAGGCAAGCCTGTTGTGTACAACGTGACCAATGATGGAATGACCATCCAATGGGAGCAGCCAATCTATGATGGCGGCACGCCCATCCAGGGCTTCAATGTCGAGAAGAAGGAGAAGAACAGTATCATGTGGCAGAAGGTCAACACTGTGCTGGTGACAGAGAGGGACTACAGGATCCTTGGCCTCATCGAGGGCCTGGAGTACTCTTTCAGAGTCTATGCCAAGAATGATTCTGGCTTCAGCCGTATGAGCGATGAGAGCAAGCCGACCATGGCTGTCTCTCCTGTTGGTGAGTACTTTAGAATATGAACAATGATTTGTCTAATTCAACACCAAATAACAACACTAAAGAAGATACTTAGATGTCATGTCAAACTGAGCTCTTTTTTATACATAATCTTTCCCTGTGGTGTAATGAAAAATAATAAACCTCATTCTTTCCAGATCCTCCTGGCCAGCCTGATTATGTTGATGTAACCAGTGATTCTGTGACACTGAAGTGGGATGCACCCAAACGTGATGGAGGCAGCAAGATCACTGGCTACAACATAGAGAAACGCCAAGGCCAGGGTCGCTGGTTCAAGGCCAACTTGACAGACGTTCATGACTGCCAGTACACTGTCACTGGCCTGGCTGTGAATGAACGCTATGAATTCAGAGTGATCGCCAGAAATGCTATCGGCGTTGTCAGCCCACCATCCAATTCCTCTGGCTATATCGTGGTCAGAAGTGAGAATGGTAATGGTTGATTTAATTACTTTCCAAGACAAATTGAGTTATCAGGTTCAAATATATATTCAGATTTTATTCAGAAAATATTTCACTTGAGTTCCTTCCATAGTTACTTATAGTAACAAGTTTTCCATTGTGCCAGCATTGTAAAACTACTAAACAGGTAAAGGATTCAGCATTGACCAGGAATGTCTTCCACCAATTAATCTATACCTACCTGTTTCCAATCCAATCAGCTGCTCCAAACATTGAGTTTGGCCCTGAGTACTTTGAGGGTCTGACAGTCAAAGCAGGAGACAACATCAGGCTGAAGGTGTCCGTCACTGGCCGCCCTGTTCCCAAAGTGGTGTGGTACAGAGATGGTGTTGAGATTACCAAGAAGATGATGGACATCATCAACGTGGCTGGATCCAGCACTCTGTTTGTCAGGGATGCTGACCGCACACACCGTGGCCTCTACACAGTGGAAGCCACAAATGGCTCTGGAAGCAAGAAGGAGAACATTAACGTGCAAGTCCAAGGTGCAGTATTTTTGTCAGTTATCTGTTTGAATTTGAAAATGACAAAATTATTCATGAATGATTTAATAAATTATGTTCAAATCATTTTGTCAAAAATCGAACTCAATGTGATCCAAAATGTATCCCCCCATGATGCAGACACCCCTGGGGAGCCAGTAGGACCTATTATTTTCAGCAGCATCTCTGAGGGCAAATGCACCCTGTCCTGGAACCCTCCAGAGAATGACGGCTGCTCTGAGGTTTCCCACTTCATCATTGAGAAGCGAGAGACCTCCAAGATCTCTTGGACCCTGGTTTCTGATGAATGCGAGGAATGCACCTTTAATGCCACAAAGCTCATCAAGACTAATGAGTATCAGTTCAGGGTTTCTGCTGTCAACAAGTTTGGAGTGGGCAGACCTTTGGACTCCAGCTCTGTCATCGCACAAATGCAATACAGTACGTTTAAAATAAATTATGACTATGGTTATGGGTGCAACTACACATTTACAAACTACAGACAAAAGTGACACTTATGCAATAGTCTTCAGGCGCAAATTGCCAAACATAATATATTTAACCAGAATTTCAATGTTTTCCCCAGCTACTCCTGATGCACCAGGCACTCCTGATGCCACAGAGATGACAGGTGAAAGCATTACCTTGGCCTGGACTGCTCCCACATCTGATGGCGGAAACCCCATCCAGTACTACGTCCTGGAAAAACGCGAGAAGAAGACTGTTCGCTTCTACAAAGTGATCACAAAGAAACCCATCATTGAATGTGCTCACAAGGTGCCCCACTTGACAGAGGACATGGAGTATGAGTTCCGTGTCATGGCCGTGAATGACGCTGGCGTAGGAGCTCCCAGCAACATCTCTATACCCATCAAGGCTGCTGAGCCTAAGGACATTCCCTGCGCACCATCTGTGGTCTGTGTGTCTGACTCAACCAACACTTCCATCAGTCTGGAATGGAGCAAGCCTGCAGATGATGGAGGTACAGAGATCCTTGGTTATGTCGTTGAGATGGTAAAGGGTGAAGAGGAGGAATGGAAGAGAGTCAATAAAGAGCTGGTGGCAGAAACAACCTACGTGGTGCCTGGCCTGGAGACTGGAGCTGAGTACAAGTTCCGTGTTGCAGCTGTCAATCATGTGGGTCAGGGTGAGGAACAGGAGACTCCAGAGCCTGCTCAGGCTGTGGACAGACTAACACCACCACAGGTGGACATCGATGCCAGCTTCAAGCAGACACATATCATCAAGGCCGAAGGTTCAGTAAGACTAGGAATCCACTTCAGAGGAAAGCCCATTCCCTCAGCCACATGGGTGAAAGAGGATGGAGAGCTCAGTGTCATGGCAGAGGTTTCCACTACAGATGGATATAGCTCCCTCGCCATTGAAAACTGTACCAGAAATGATTCTGGCAAATACACCATTACCCTTGAGAATGCCAGTGGGAGCAAAGCTATCACATTCACTGTGAAGGTGATGGACACCCCTGGGCCTCCACAGGCCCTGGCCTTCAAGGAAGTGTCCAGAGGATCAGTCACTTTGATCTGGGAGCCTCCTCTGAATGACGGTGGAGCCCGTGTCCACCATTACATCGTAGAGAGACGTGAGGCCAGCCGTCGCACTTGGCAGCAGTCAGGTGGTAAATGCACACAGCAGATCCTGAAGATCGAGGACCTGCTGGAGGGAGTGCCATACTTCTTCAGGGTATCAGCTGAAAACCAGCATGGCCTGGGTGAGGCCTTAGAGTTGACTGAACCTGTCATTGCCACAGCAGAGCCTTCCTCTCCAAAGAGACTGGACATCCTGGACACCACAGACAGCTCTGTTTCTCTGGGCTGGCTGAAGCCTGAGCATGATGGCGGCAGCCGTATCCAATGCTTCGTCATTGAGGCTAAACCCAAAGGTACTGACAAATGGATGGTGGTTGGAAACACCAAGACCCTGACCTACACTATTGAAAAGCTCAACAAGGGTGATGAGTATGACTTCTGTGTGAAGGCCAAGAATGAAGCAGGCTTCAGCCAGCCTAAGGAAACTCTGGCCCCTGTGCTGGTGAAGGAGCCACACATTGAACCTGCTGTTGATCTCACTGAGATCACCAACCAGCTCATCACATGCCGCTCTGGCAACACCTTCACCATTGATGTTCCCATCAGTGGGAGACCCGCGCCGAAGGTGAGCTGGAAGCTGGAGGAAATGAGGCTCAAGAACTCAGACAGAGTCTCCATCCAAGTTTCCAAAGACAGAACCAGTATCTCAGTCAAGGAGGCCATGAGAGGAGATGGAGGTAAATACTACCTGACTCTGGAGAATGTGGCAGGAACAAAGACCTTCACTATTGAGGTCAATGTCATAGGAAGACCCAGTCCTCCCATTGGACCTATTGAGATCTCATCTATCACATCTGAGTCCTGTGTGGTGAACTGGGAGCCACCAGAGGATGATGGTGGTACTGACATCACCAACTACATTGTGGAGAAGCGTGAATCTGGCTCCACTGCCTGGCAGCTCATCAACTCCAGCGTGAAACGGACATCACTCCACGTCAGTCACCTGACCAAGTACATGCAGTACACCTTCAGGATCTGTGCTGAGAACAGATTTGGTGTCAGCAAGTCCACCGAGTCAGAGACTATTGTCGCTGAGCATCCATTCAGTGAGTAATACGTACAATATACAATTTAAAAAATCATACATTTGGCTCACTGGCCCACAGTGCCACACAGCACCATCAGCCACCAGTGTCGTATCAGTTTGTATGTGTAAAGAGAGATGAAATGTGACTCCGCCCGCCACACTAATTAGAAAAATTGAATGAAAATAAGAAAGGGAAATCAGGGAGTGATACACACACCTAGTGACTGTCTCAAAGAAGATTTCTGCCTGCTGCCAGGATTCATATAACTCTTTATACAGGAGGCAAACAAACATGTAAACAACAGCTCAAAAACATGATTTAATGTTTCATTACTCTTTAAATATGTACTGCTGTACAGTGTCTCATTTTAACCCTAGAAATATTTCATGACCATTTTATTTTATGACAGCTCCTCCCGGCCCACCGACCAGGCCGACAGTCTTTGGTGTGACCGCCAACAGCATGAACATCAAATGGGAAGAGCCCTTCAATGACGGAGGCAGCAAGGTGACGGGCTACTGGATCGAGAAGAAGGAGAGGAACATCATCCTTTGGGTGAGGGAGAATAAGATCCCTTGCTTTGAGTGCAACTACAAGGTGGAGAGTCTGGTTGAAGGTCTGGAGTACCAGTTCAGGATTTACGCCATGAATAGTGCCGGTCTCAGCAAAGCCAGCGAGGCTTCCAAGAGGGCCGTGGCCCAGAACCCTGTTGGTGAGTCATATTTTACTTTTGATCTGTCAATATGTGATGTGATAAAATGTGTTTAGTGTAATAGAATTATGACACTATTTCAATATTTCCCGATATCTGCTTATTAATTCAAAATCCCATTTTAAAGAATCCAGATTAAGTTCATCACAGTGAACTATATAATAATATAGTATATGATGTCAGACCTAAACTATGGTTTTTCCCCAAATATTTTATACCTTATGCTTATATCTTATTTTATGTTGTTTCACTTTGACTAGATTACTTTTTATCACAACAATAGCAGCATTGTTTGACCAGTAGTGGAACCTTCAGCTAGTTACAGCATGGTATGTCTGATCTGATAAGAGCTTTTCTTTGTGCTCAGATCCACCAAGCAAACCTGAAGTCACCAACGTCACCAGATCCACTGTTTCCCTGAAATGGACTTCTCCACTCAACGACGGCGGCAGTCCTATTGTAGGATACATCATTGAACGCAAGCCGTATACCCTGAGTGGTGATGGGCGCTGGCTGAAATGCAACTACACCAATGTGACTGACACCTTCTTCACCGTCACCGCCTTGGGAGAGGGAGAGCCCTATGAGTTTAGAGTCATCGCCAAGAACACCAACCAGGTCTACAGCTTGCCCTCCGAGTCCACTGGATCTGTGCAGTGCAAGACTGACTTTGGTGAGCTGCCCAACTCTGCTGTTTACTTCATATGATCAAAATAACAGTATTACAACCAAACCAGTGTGGCTGACTGCAGGCTAGCAACCGACTAATCTGGAAAGCGGTGTGATGCATGCAGTATCAAACATCCCAATGCTGTTATACTGTGTATGAGCACTCATGTCCCATCACACTAACTGTTGCATGATTTATTTCTAACAGAACCTCCAAAGGCCCAGCTAGACAGCAAACTCCTGTCAGACACAGTGACAGTGAGAGCTGGATCTGACCTTGTGCTGGATGCTGCTGTGGGTGGAAGACCCGACCCCAAGGCCTCCTGGTCCAAGGGCAACAAGGACTTGGAGCTGTGTGAGAAGTACCATCTGCAGTACACTCCCACCAAAGCAATGGCCATCATCAAGTTCTGTGATAGAGACGATACTGGAAAGTACATACTGACCGTCAGGAATGTCAGTGGAACCAAGACTGCTGAGGTCAACGTCAAAGTACTTGGTGAGTGGAAAGAGTAGAATCTTTTTTGGATATCACAGTATATGGGAAGGTCCTTTCAGTGAATAATAGCAGTTGTCTTCTTCTCTCAGATACTCCTGGAATATGCCAGGGAAGCATTGAAATCAGCAGGATTACAGATGAGTCGTGCACCCTGAGCTGGAAGCCTCCTCTGGAGGACGGAGGTGACGATGTTTCCCACTACATCGTGGAGAGACGTGACACCAACAGGCTCAACTGGGTCGTCATGGATGCAGAGTGCAAGGAGCTGACATGCAACATCACCAGACTGTTTAAGAACACAGAGTATTTGTTCAGAGTCCGAGGAGTCAACAAGTACGGACCTGGTGTCTACCTGCAGTCTGGGCCCATGATCGCCAGAAACACTTTCAGTAAGGAAATCAATGAAAAATTATTCTGGCTATTCTTCATTAGAATCAAGATCAAAATCTGTTTGGGAATAACTATGAGTACCCTATGAATATAAAAGTATCAAACAGAACTTGACAGCATTGCTTTTGGAATTTTACCTATACCAGATCAAAATGAAACTAACTCCTTCATCTTCCTTTAGCCGTCCCATCTCCGCCTGGAATTCCAGAAATCCTGGCATCAGGAAAAGACTTTGCCACCATTGAGTGGCTGAAGCCAGAGAGCGACGGTGGCAGCAAAATCACCCACTACCTGGTGGAGAGGCACGAGAGGAAGAGCGCCCGCTGGGTGAAGGTGAACAGGGACAGAGCTCACCTGGACACCACCCTGAAGGTGTCGGACCTGACCGAAGGCAACATCTACCAGTTCAGAGTGACTGCTATCAACAAGGCTGGAGAGAGTGAAGCCAGTGAGGTTTCCCTCTACGTGGTCTGCAGAGTGCCAACCTGTAAGTTTCGACCTCATTATGCATTCAGCATCAATGAGAACAATTAGAAAATTGTTCTCATTTAGTAAGTGAACTATGTACATTTGCATTAAACTGGTGTAGCCATTATAGTAAAAACTAAAAACTTTACCAAAAACAACAAAGTGTAGTAATGAAGATATAGTACAAGATACAGAGGAAAAGAACCAAAATAGAAAGTTGAACTCTGCCCCTCTTGGTTGATCAACCCGTGATGCAACCAACCATGTGATATTTGGACCAATCACAGACTTCATTCTTCACTCTCACAAGACATTATGTTCTGTTTCATCATGAGTATACTCACTTTAAGTACATTTTTACCATGAAGATGACCACTATTTAGATCCAATTTACCAGTCTATAGTGGCATAAAATGTATTAATTTGTTGGGTTCTCCTCTCCTCCCAGGCACCCCTGCTCCTCCTTCCATCCCACGTATCTCCGACACTCACGCCGACAGCATCAGCCTGGCATGGTCCCGCCCTGTGGAGGATGGAGGAGCTGACGTGATTGGCTACCTCCTGGAAATGCAGGAGGCCGGAGCCGAGGAATGGACGAAGGCTCACGAGAAGACCCTCCGGGGCACCGAGTACATCATGTCCGGTCTCTCTGCAGGCAAGAAGTACTGCTTCAGAGTGGCCGGCATCAATGTCAACGGCACCGGAGACTTCAGCGAGCCGTGCGCCGAGACTGAGCCAGTCGAGAGAATTGGTAAGACTCGAAAAAGCTAAAATATCAAGTCTCTACTTTGTTCCAAAATCAGATTAATGAACATCAGTCACACACAACAAATAAAATACATCTTTGACGATAATTGAACAAACTACATATAAAATGGTTCATTTCACACTGCTATATTCTGCAAAACATAGTACACAATTCAGGTTTCCCTTTCACATTTAAAGTGTTCCAGCTGATGTTCTTATTTACATTGACTAACAATAAACTGCAGATTATTACTGTCCTGGACCACTGATATTACAGCCACCATCACAATATCTAACGCCTCTGAAACATCTCTGAATGTCAGTGAAATTAATTGGGTATTTGAACACAGAAACTCCTGACTTCGAGCTGCACGACGACCTGAAGAAAACCATCTGCCTGCGTGCGGGCGGCTCTCTGCGCATGTTCGTCACAGTGACGGGTCGTCCCACGCCTGCCCTCACATGGAGCAAAGAGGGTGTGGACCTCCAAAACCGAGGCTTCATTGAGGTCAGCAAGACCTCAACCACGCTCATCATTGACAAGGTGCATCGCTACGATGCCGGCAAATACACCTTGGTGGCAGAAAACTCTGCTGGCAAGCAGGAAGTCAGCATCCTCGTCAAGATTTATGGTAAGATGATGTTGCTGTTGACAAAACAATAAAAGTATATGCTCCTTTGAGACTTTTAACTGTTTGAGGGACCAGCTGGGAATTTATTAAGCTTGAGATTTACTGACAAAATTAATTATAGGTAATTTAAGTAAAAAAAGATAAACAATAAAAAACAAGAATGAGACATGAATTGAGCTTGAAAGATAGAAAAATAGATAGTCCACGTTCCATAAGAAACATCCTGCTGTTTTCCTCCTTAGATACTCCTGGTCCAACTGGACCAATCAAGATCAAGGAACTCACCAAGGAGTCGGCCACCATTTCCTGGGAGGCTCCCACTGTGGATGGAGGTGCACCAGTCAACAACTACATCATTGAGAGACGTGAAACATCCATGAGGGCCTACAAGACTGCCACCTCGAAGTGCAGCAAGACCTCCTACAAGATCGACGGTCTGATGGAGGGCATGCTGTACTACTTCAGAGTCATGCCCGAGAACATCTATGGCGTGGGAGAACCCTGCGAGACGCCCGATGTCATCCTGGTGTGTGAGGTGCCTCAGCGTCCACAGAAGCTGGAGATGATTGACGTCACCAAGACCACGGTCACCCTGGGCTGGGAGAAGCCCGAACACGACGGTGGCAGCAGGCTGACGGGCTATGTCATTGAAGCCTGCAAGTTTGGTACTGACAAGTGGATGAAGGTGGCCACTATGAAGACCACAGACTTTGAGCACACCGTTGAGAAATTGAATGAGAATGAACAGTACTTGTTCCGAATCAGAGCTATCAACAGCAGAGGAGCCAGTGAGCCCAAGGAGATTGTAACAGCAGTCACGGTGCAGGAACAAAGAGGTAATTCATGGTTTATTATGTACATGATGGCGAGACATTTCCTGAACATAATGTGATTATATCAGTACACACATGTCTGTCGCAAACCGTTTTCTACATACATAGTATTTCTGCTTTTCTTCCAGTCATGCCCGTGGTGGATCTGTCTAGCATTCCTCAGAAGGTTGTCAACGTCCTGGCTGGGAAGACTCTGGATCTGGACCTGCCAATCATTGGCAGACCACCTCCCGTCTGCTCCTGGTACTTTGCTGACAACAAGATGAAAGTCAGCGACCGCATCAAAATCAAGAGCACTGGAAAGTTCTCTAAACTCACTGTGTCGGAAACCACCATTGACGATACAGGAGACTATACACTGGAGGTGAAGAACGTCACTGGAGTCACCACAGAGGTCATCAAGGTCATCATCCTCTGTAAGGAACCACTAACTCCGAACAACACCACTACTGTGCATTTAGATCTGTAGGAATGTATAGAAATGTACTTATATGGATGCACGTATCTGCTTTGCACCGCAGTGCAGTGTAAACTGCTGTGATAAAAATCCTAAAGTTTCCATTTTGTTTCCCAGCCAAACCCGACGGACCAAAAGGACCGATCAGGTTAGATGAGATCGACGCCACCTCGGTCACCTGCAGCTGGGATCCCCCAGTCAGAAATGGAGGCGCACCCATCAGCGGCTACGTGGTTGAGCAGCGTGACGCCCACAGACCAGGCTGGGTGCCTGTTTCTGACACTGTCAGCAGACCCACCTTCAAGTTCGAGAACCTGATTGAGGGAGACGAGTACGTGTTCCGCGCTGCTGCCATGAACCGCTACGGCACTGGAGAGTTCCTGCAGTCTGAGATTGCCATGTGCAAGAGTCTCAAGAGTAAGAAGTGCTTTCTATTGATGAAATGAAACCATTTACACTGCATGCTACATACAACATTCTAACACTAACAGAATAACTTGATAACTGGATCAGTAACTGTACATCAATGAGAACACAACTCCTCTTCCACAGACGTTCCCGGACCTCCTGGTAGACCAACTGTGTTTGATGCATCTCGTGACGGTATGACCGTGGCCTGGAACCCCCCAGAGGAGGACGGCGGCCTGGAGGTCTCTGGCTACATCATTGAGCGTAAAGAAGTCAGGTCAGAGAGATGGGTGCGTGCCAACAAGAACCCAGTCACCATGACCAGATACAGGTCGACAGGGCTGATTGAAGGCTTGGAGTACGAACACAGAATCACTGCCATCAACGCCAGAGGAATGAGCAAACCGAGTCTTCTATCTAAACCTGCGGTGGCCACAGACCCCATCGGTGAGAGGACTGACTTTTCAACAATGTATTTAGCCAATTACAGCAATGCATAAGTAGAATTAGCTTGACTTGGCCTACATTACATCATATAAAAACAAATCTGTAAATGCTGTGGAAAGAAACACTAGACCCTCTCTGTGTTATTTGAACTGTTCACATAGAAAATATATGCACTGATCAAATTCTTCCCATTTCCTTCCATAGATCCACCTTGCTGCCCGCAGAATCCCAGAATCACAGACACCACCAAGTCCTCTGTGTCTCTGGCCTGGAGTCCTCCTGATGACGAGGGAGATGCCAGGGTGGACGGCTACCTAATTGAGATGCAGAAGGTCGGCACCATGGCCTGGATCAAGTGCAACACCACACCTTCTCTGATCTGCAATTACACACTGACCAAGATGCCCCAAGGAGAGGAGTTCAAGTTCCGTGTGATGGCCTGCAACGCTGGAGGCTCAGGAGAACCCGCGGAGGTTCCAGGAACTGTCACAGTCACCGAGATGCTCGGTAAGAACACTATGTTTCACACATTTGGCAACAAAAGCTTTCACTTTATGTTTAAAACAGATTCAAGCGCATTGGGATTGTTCTGTAAACATAACATGTTCACGTTTACAAGTTCACCAGATTTTTCTGTCGCTTTTCTGTCTTGTAGAATCTCCAGATTACGACTTGGAGATGAAATACAAGGATGTCTATGTGGTAAGACAGGCAGGAGTGGTGCGACTGTCCATTCCCATCAAAGGTAAACCTCACCCAACCTGCAAGTGGTCTAAGGATGGCGGCAGCTTCTCTGACAAGGCCATGATTGTCTCCACTGAGGACGCCAGCGAGCTAGTGATCAAGGGAGCCGAGAGGAGCGATTCTGGCGTCTACGACCTCCTCCTGGAGAACATGGTCGGCAAGAAGAATGCTCAGATCAAGGTGAAGGTCATTGGCCGGCCCAGCGCTCCTGAGGGACCCCTGATCTTTGAGGAGACCCAGGCCAACTCCGTCAAGGTGTGCTGGAAGGCACCCAGTGACGATGGTGGCTCAGAGATCCTGGGCTACATTGTTGAGAGGCGTGAAGCAGCAAGGAATGCCTGGTACACTGTGGACTCCAGAGTGACGGACACCCAGCTGGTAGTGAAGGGCCTGAAGGAGGGAACAGAATATAACTTCAAGGTCACTGCTGAGAACTCCTTCGGGGTCAGCGCTTCACTCAAGTCAGAGGAGTCACTGGTGCCCAAGACTCCTTTGTGTGAGTGCTCACCCTACATAACATTTACATTCCAGTCTTTCATCCAGAATGACTTCCTAAGCCCAATAATATTTTTTTGATTTATCATTTAAATATATGATAATGAAATCACTTGTGAGCAATCAATGTGATTATATTAATACTTTTCATTGTTATATCTTGACCAGGTTGCCCTGAGCCTTCGAGCACACCACCAGAGATCATGGATGTTACTAAGAGTTCTGTTGCTCTGGCCTGGTCCAGACCCAAGGATGATGGTGGCTCTGCCATCACTGGCTACTTTATTGAGTGCAAACAAGTGTGTGTGGAGACTTGGTCTCGCCATGAGACCAAGATCACCTCCACCATGTTCACTCTGCCTGGACTCACTCCAGACGCTGAGTACCAGTTCCGTGTTGTGGCCGTTAATGACATTGGAGAGAGTGAGGCCGGACCCATGTCTGACTCTGTTACATGCAAGGATCCATTCGGTGAGATTCACTTCCGTTGCACTCTTAAAATAAATCTTTGCAGGGTTACAGTTAAAGAGGATGAATCCAGTCACATCCAACTGAAATGAATAGGCTTTTTAAATGACATCACTCAACATTCACGGTAGAAAATACCTTTCCAGTCCAGTTTTTTGCTGAATGCAAATTGTTTGTATATATTTTCCAGATAAACCCAGCCAACCCGGGGAAATCGACATGGTGAACGTGATGAACAACTTCATCACCATCCGTTGGCAGGCTCCAGAGTGTGATGGTGGGAAGGAGGTTCTCGGCTACTGGGTGGAGTACAGGAAGTCCACGGAGAGCACCTGGAAGAAGTGTAACAAACAGAGGCTGAAGGACAAAGAGTTCACCATGCCTGGACTGTCGGAGGCCACAGACTACGAGTTCAGAGTGTTTGCTGAGAACCAGACGGGAATCAGCAGACCTCGCAGGACCGCTACATGCATCAAGACCAAACTCAGTGGTAAGAAAACTGACAGATTTATAGATATTGTCTGTCTAGTTGGATAATATGATTTACTCCATAGGACTGTTTTACATGGCTGTTTATTTACATGGCTGTACATCGTAATAAGAATTATGATGATTAAATGTTGTCATTTGGTAACAATAATTTTGCTTGTGCAGTGGAAACAAAACCAAGCCTCAGGAAGGAAATGGATGAAGTAACGGCCAAACTTGGCCAGCCTGCCGTCATGAAGTGCCAGATCATCGGCAGACCCAGTCCTGAGATCAAATGGTACCACATGGGCAAGGAAGTCATAGAATCCCGCAAGTACGAGATGAGCTCGGACGGTCGCAACAACAGCCTATCCATCATGACCGACCAGCAGGAGGACGAGGGTGAATACACCTGCAAGGGCATTAACGATGCAGGAGAGGCTGAGACCACCGGCACTCTCGTGCTGGAGGCTTCTCCCAAGTTCCACCCTGACTACCCCCTGAAGGACACCTACTACGCCGGCCTGGGAACCACCCTGCGCATCCATGCTGTGTACATCGGCCGTCCAGAGCCCAAGATTATGTGGCTGCACGGGGCGAAGACCCTGGAGAGCACAGAGGACATCACCATTGAGACTACCGAGCACTACACACACCTGATCATCAAGAATGTCCAGCGCAGAGTCAATGGAGGAAAATACAGAATCAGACTGCACAACCACTTTGGCAGAGCTGACACCGCGTTCAATGTGGAAATCTATGGTATGTATGGGGGGGCACTTATGCTCATTAGTGATGGAAACATTTTCATTTCTGAATAAATAACAGCAATATTAATTTACCGTAGTTGCAGTGGAGTGAGATTTTTTCCAGATTTAGCCATTAGGAAATGTGATCACTTTAGGCTGTGGTCAACTTATTATCACCATTTTTTCAGACAAACCTGACATACCGCAGGGCCCCATCGTCCTGGACGCCCTGCTGAAGAACTCAGTCATCATCAGCTGGAAGGCTCCCAAGGATGATGGAGGCTCCGTGATCACAAACTATATCGTGGAGAAGCGGGAAGACAAAGAAGGCACAGAGTGGGAGCTGGTGTCATCCTCCATCAATGGCACATCCTGTCGTGTACCCAACCTGATCGACAGCGCAGGCTACTTCTTCCGTGTATATGCTCAGAATCGCTATGGAAATAGTGAGCCTCTGGAACTGGCCACACCAATCCTGATTAAGAGCCAACTGGGTGAGTCAAGGACAGATAATGTGAAGTAATATAATATTAGATGCAGAAGATCATTGTAAAATTACTGGGAGACTAATGTAGTATTTATTTAAAAAATCTTCCAAGCTAAAAAATGAAAATATTTGTCTCGTTCATCTCTCCCGATCAACAGAGAAACCATCTCCGCCACTGTCGCCTGTCGTCTCTGGCATCACCAAGGACTCCTGTGTGGTTTCCTGGAAGCCTCCGCTCAGCGACGGTGGATCCAAGATCAAGAGCTACTACCTTGAGAAGAAGGAGAAGAAGGGAGAATGGACTCCGGTGACCAGCGATGAGGTCAAACAGACAGTGTTCTCCGTCAAACGCCTCACAGAGGGTGCAGAATATGTCTTCCGTGTCAGATGTGAAAACCTGGGCGGACAGAGTGACTACAGCGAGGAGACCACTCCCATGGTTCCCGTCATGGCCGTCGATGTCCGTGCTCCCGCCTTCAAGGAGGAGCTGAGAAACATGAGCGTCAAATACAAGAGCAATGCAACCCTGGTCTGCAAGATCACAGGACAACCCAAACCTGTGATTAAATGGTTCAGAAGAGGAAAGGAGATCCACTCTGATGGAAAAAAGATCAAGATACAGGAGTTCAAGGGAGGATACCACCAGCTGGTCATCACAGAGGCAGATGATGAAGACTCCACCGTGTACCAGATCAGAGCCACCAACCAGGGAGGCTCCATCTGTGCTACAGTGTCTCTGGATGTGGAGGGTAGGCACTTACTACAAAGATGCATCTGCTTAAAATCATATTGTAATTTGGATGCATGCAATTGTCCCACCAGGGAAACTAAAGGAAATCTTCCATGTTTAATGTCACTCTCTAATCTTAAAATACCTAACTAGGCTGAGCTTTGCATTAATGCATTTATGATATAAATATGCTGGTTATGAATAAATAAAGTTAACTCATAGATTATGTTTCTTAATTTTAGTTCCTGCCATGATCCACTTGCCCAAGAACCTGAAGGACAAGGAAGCTATCCCTGCCCTGCGTGGAGAGGTGGTGAACATCAAGATTCCTTTCAGTGGCAAACCTGACCCTGTCATCACATGGCAGAAGGGCCAGGACCTCATCGACAACAACGGCTACTACCAGGTCATCGTCACTAGGTCATTCACATCCCTGGTGTTCCCCAACGGAGTGGAGAAGAAGGATGCTGGATTCTACATCGTCTGTGCCAAGAACAGATTTGGCATTGACCAACAGACAGTTGAGCTGGATGTGGCTGATGTACCCGATCCCCCACGTGGCATCAAAGCCAGCGATGTCTCCAGAGACTCTGTTACACTGAACTGGGTGGCTCCAGCAAATGATGGTGGCAGCAGGGTCATCAGCTACATCATAGAGAAGTGCCCCACCACTGCAGAGAGATGGGAGCGTGTTGCCCAGGCCAGAGACACCCATTATACTGTCATCAACCTGTTTGGTGGAACCAGCTACCAGTTCAGAGTGATCGCTGAGAACAAGTTCGGACAGAGCGCTCCTTCTGAGACAAGCGGCCCCATCATGACAAAGGAGGACAAATCCAGAGTCTTGCTGTACGACAGGGAAGTTGATGACACAGGCCGTGTCCCCAGGGGCAAGGCGCAACACTCCAGTGCCAAGAATCTCCATAACAAGTATGCCATTGCTGAAGAGCTTGGCAGAGGTCAGTTTGGTATTGTCCACCGTTGTGTTGACACCAGCTCGGAGAAGACCTACATGGCTAAGTTTGTTAAGGTTAGGGGTGCAGATCAAGCCATTGTTAAGAAGGAGATTTCAACACTGAATTTGGCCAAACATACCAACTTCCTCCTCCTCCAAGAGTCCTTTGACAGCCCTGAAGAGCTGGTCTTGATCTATGACTTTATCTCTGGTGTTGACATCTTTGAGCGCCTCAACACAGCCGACTTTGAGCTTAATGAGTGTGAGATTGTTAACTACATCAGGCAGATCTGCTCAGCTCTGGAGTTCCTGCATGCTGAGAGCTACGGGCACTTTGACATCAGGCCTGAGAATATTGTGTACACCACAAGAACCAGCTCTAATGTGAAGATTATAGAATTGGGCCAGTCCAGACACCTGACTCCTGGAGACCACATCAAGGTTCAATACACCACCGCTGAGTATGCTGCTCCCGAGATCCACCAGTGTGACATGGTTAGCACTGTGACAGACATGTGGTCTGTCGGTGTCCTTGCCTATGTGCTCGTCAGTGGTCTGAACCCATTCACTGCTGAAACCACCCAGCAGATGATTGACAACATTTCCAATGCAGTGTACAGTTATGATGATGAGTCCTTCAAGCAGGTCAGTGTTGAGTCATTAGATTTCACAGACCGTCTAATGACCAAGGATCGCAAGCACCGTATGACTGCTACTGAGGCTCTGGAACATCCTTGGCTGAAGAAGCCTGCGGAAGAGATCAGCACGAGAATGATCCAGACAAGCAGGCACAAGAGATACTACCAGGCCATTGTGAGGAAGGAGTGGAACACAGTTGTCTCTGCTGCTCGTGTGGCCAGTGGTGGCTCCATCAGGTCACAGAGAGGAGTCTTTGTGGCCAAGGTGAAGATTGCTCCATTTGAGCATGGCCCTGTGGCAGGCCAGATAAGCCATTCTGTTGCAAATGAAGGAGACAATGTCAAGTTCATCTGTAACATTGAAAATTATGACAGCACCACTGAGGTGACGTGGTACTGTGGTGTCAGACAACTTGAGGCTGGTGACAAATATGAGATTGAATATGAGGATGGCTTGGCTGTAATCGCCATCAATAAGGTAACAAGAGCAGATGACGGCACCTACAGATGCAAGATAGTCAATGAGTATGGAGAGGACAGCGCCTATGCAGAGCTCTTTGTCACTGGAATAAGATTGTACCGTGACTTCTTCACAACCCGTGTGGTGAAGAAGGTGAAGCGCAGGATTGACACAGCAAGAATGCTTCAGAAGCCACCTGAGTTCACCCTACCTCTGGTCAACCGCACAGCCTACATTGGAGAGGATGTTCGCTTTGGCGTCACCATCACTGTGCATCCTGAGCCCCGTGTTGTCTGGAATAAATCTGGACAGAAGCTTATCCCTGGACAGGATGATAAGAAATACACCTTCATCAGTGACAAAGGTCTGTACCAGCTCATTATCCACAACCTTGAGGTGGACGATGATGCTGAGTACAGTGTTGTGGCTCGTAACAGGTACGGCGACGACAGCTGCAAGTCACGTCTTACTGTTGTACCTCGTCCTAAACCAGCGGACCTCACTCTGAGACCAATGTTCAAACGCTTGCTTGCTAATGTGGAGTGCAAGGAGGGCCAGAATGTGCGCTTTGAAATAAGAGTTTCTGGTCGGCCAGAACTTAAGTGGGAGAAAGATGCCATGCCTTTGGCCTTTGGTCCATCTATTGAGATTGTCCATGAGGGCCTGGATTACTTCATACTGCATGTCAGAGACACTCTTCCCGAAGACTCTGGTGTGTACAGAGTCACTGCCACCAACTCTGCTGGATCTGCCAGTTGTCAAGCCACCCTAAAGGTGGGACGTGTCAGTCATGTAAAGAAAGAATATGAGATGAGTGAGAAAGACAAGAAGAAGTTGGCAGAGAAGGAAGAAATGGAGAAGAAGGTGAGACTCGCTCAGATTCTGGCTGGCACTGAAGTCATGCCTTTGCCACCTGTGGCAATACAAGCCATCAGAGAGGCAGCTACCATGTTCAAACCAGCTGTGACAACGAAGAAGGGTGAAAAGACAGAGGCTGAGATACAAAAGGAAAAAGAAGAAAAGAAAAAGAGGGCAGATGAGAAGAGGCTGCGTATGCCCTATGTTGTTCCAACTCCTCGTGTCATCAACCCTGCTGTACTGGAAGAGGACATGGAGATCAAACACTTCAAACCCTTCTCCGACATGAAGTGGTACAAGACACTGCGTGACCAGTACGAGTTCCCTGAACCCATGGACAAGATCAGAGAGAAGAGGATGAAGCGTATCCGTCTCTCCAGGTGGGAGCAGTTCTATGAGGTGCCTTTGCCAAGAATCAAGGACCAGTATAAGCCTAAGTGGCGCATTCCATCAGTGACCCAAGATGACTTGGAGACTGTGAGGCCTGCACGCCATCGCACTCCTTCACCCGAGATGGATGCCTACCACAGAATCCGGAGACGGTCTCTGGGTGATCTCTCTGACGAGGAGCTTCTGCTGCCTGTAAATGAGTACCTATCCATGAAGAGAATTGAGGAGGAAAGGCTTCGTCTGGAGGAAGAGCTGGAGCTTGGCTATTCTGCCTCTCCCCCCAGCCTCAGCCCTGTTCGCTTTGAGCTGCCTGCCCTGCGTCCCACTTCACCAAGAAGGGTCTACAGTGATGATGAAGAGGGAGAGGAGATCCAGAGGTATGACTCTTATCGGATCCCCTCTAAATACGAGGCTGGCCCGAGCTTCCTTGACCTGCGCCAGCGTCATGACAAGGCCACATACAAACCACCCAGACAGAAGCAAAGGGTTTATGGGGAGAAAGAGGACCAGGAGCTACTGCGTCCACACACAACACACCAGAGAATCTCATCTTACAAGAGTGAGCTCAAGCGCATGGAGTTTGAGGAAAAGACAAGAGTTGCTAAAAGAGAGACTGTCACTGTCTCCACAGTTTCTGAAGGTGTTGAATCTGAGTATCTGACTTCTGTTGCCTCTGCATATATTCCGAAACCAATCAAGAAGCTCCCACCACCTGAACCCGAGAGGAGGTCTACTACCCCAGACACGGCTGCCAAAGCAGATGTAACTTTCCCAAAAGTGGACTTCCTGTCAAGGTACGAGGAGCGGAAGCAGGCTCTGAGATCAGAGCGGAGGTCAATGAAAAGAAAGGTGGAAGTGGTGACTCAGGCTCCTTTCAGTCTGGATCATGCTCCACGTGTCACTATAAGGATGCGCTCACATCGCGTGCCTTATGGTTCCAACACTAAGTTCACCCTAAACATCCAAGCCAAACCTGAGCCTGTGATCAAGTGGTTCCACAACGGGAAAGAGATCCAGCAATGCAGGAAGTACCACATGACCAACCTAAGTGGAGTCCTGACTCTCCAGATCATTGGCTGTGTGACTGAGGATGCTGGTACATACCGTGTGGTCAGCAAAAATGCCAAGGGAGAAACCTCTGACTACGCCACGTTGGATGTAGCTGGAGCTGAATATGCTGCTTTCTCTTCTCTCCGCAAGGAGGAGGAGCCCCCATCTGCCCTCCTCCCTGAGATGACCAAGACAGAGGTGTACCATGTCTCTTCCTCTAAGACAACTGTTAAGGAAACCATTCAGGAAACGGTGCAGGAGACTACCACAGTTTTTGAGAAGAAAGGGGAGAAAGCTGGGCTTCCAGCCAAGATTCTAACCAAACCACAATCCCTCACTGTGGAAGAAGGAGGCCATGCCAGATTTGAGTGTGATGTTGATGGTGAACCAGCACCTTCTATCACCTGGCTGCATGAAGGAGCCGCCATTGGTGCCACTGTGCGGCACCACATTCTCTCCTCCCAGTACAGCTCCTCATTTGAGATCTCCTCTGTTGACACATCTGATGAAGGTAGCTACACTCTGCTGGTAGAGAATTCTGGAGGGAAGCAGGAGGCTCATTTCACTCTGACTATTCGAAAGTCTGAAGCCAGGGAGAAGGTTGTGGCTTCCCCAAGTGTCACCTCTCCGGAGGCTAAGTCTCCTCTTGCCAAATCCCCCGAGCCAATCAAATCTCCCCAGAGAATCAAGTCCCCTGAGCCATTCAAGTCGCCTGAAAGAGTCAAGTCTCCACCAACAGTCAAGTCCCCCCCTCCTTCTGAAAGCATCCTGAGATCACCAAAGAGACTGCAGACACCTTCCTTCTCTGCTGGGTTGAGTGACATCACAACAACCTCTGACTCCATTGTCAAGATGACAGTCGATGTACAGGGTAAGAAAACAGACTTTGTGTACAAAATAACATACTGTTCTTCTTGGCTCTGACATAAATGCTTATTATATATTTATTAATTCCTCATTTAGGCTCTACAAGCACACAAGTCTTAGAGCAAACCAGGAAAAAGGAAAGTGTGGCCCCCTATTTCCTGGTACAGCCCCGGTCCCAGATAGCGAATGAGGGACAAACCATCAAAATGACATGTGAGATTGCTGGAGAGCCTGCGCCAGAAGTGGAGTGGCTGAAAGACAACATGGCGGTGAGTATTCTGGCTTCATAATGTTGCTGGTGATTACACCGCATCACATGTGATACTGTGACTGGAGCCATTCGATTTGGCTAAACTTTAACAACTAAGTGCAGCGGTATAATGCCTTTTGGGTTAGAGGCGGTACAAGAGTTGATGAGAAACAGTTGACCATCCTCAGACCACAACGTATTTATGAAGAATGTCCTTGTCCCGTCGCAGGTGTCCATAACATCCAACCTGAGACTGAACTGCTCTGAGAACGTCTACACCTTGGAAATATGTGAAGCCACAGTCGCAGACAGTGGGAAATACACAATAAAAGCCAAGAATCCACACGGGCAGTGCTCTGCGACGTCCTCCCTCAATGTCCTCAGTAAGTAGCGGCTGCGCTCGCTGTTTGCACAGACACCGCACACAGAAGCTTCCTCACATTTCTTCTCCATTTGAAACCTTCCAGCTCATAATACCAGTTGTATGGAACATTTTCATACACGTGAACTACGTTACACTGTTGTGTGCTTTTATTTTGCATTCTCACAGCTCTTGTTGAAGAACAAACAAAGCAGATTATAATGGAGTGTAAAGCGCCCCCTGCTGGTTCCAGCATGCAGGAATGTTTCTCTGCCTCGACGAGCGGCAGCAGCAGCTCACGCTCTGCGACCGCAGACATCTCCTTTCAGAGCATGTCGGCCACTAGCATGTCGGCTATGATGTCCCAGTCAATTGTTACCGTGGAAATGTCTACTCACTCACATGTAGAGGCTTCCTCCTCGTTGAGGACCCTGGCCCTCACCAAAGGGGTTAAAGGTGAGATCGCTGCTTGTACTGCCACGTCGGCATCTTGGGAAACGGCGACAAACTGGAGGTGGAGGAGGAAATTCCTTTTTCTACTTGACTTCATGTTGTCAGGGTTTCTCTATATAACAGCATTAAATATTCCTGTTTTAATCCTGATCGAGGCTCAGCTGAGTCATTATGAGACTCTACAACATACCCGTCCCGTTGTCCTGTATTTTATCTTCTCTCTCACTGTCCTCCTGTTTAAATATTTTCCCTTAAATCTCCAATATTCTTAAACCATTTTTCTCCAAACAAAACGGATAAAACTGTGTTTTTATTGTAGATGTATTTATTTTCCTCTGTTTCGTAATTGAATGAAACCAAAAAAGTCCTGAGCGTAACGGGGAGACCACCCCCTCTCCCAGGGCTCTGGAAAATTTCCCTTATTTTCCAATTCTAATGTTGACTGGTATGCTCTACC
>OMKR01049830.1:0-12662 GCA_900302355.1 Cyttopsis rosea | reverse complement strand
CAGTGGCGTGCCCTTCGCCATATAAGCACATCGACACAAACACTCACTCACAGCAGGTGCTAAACAACATATCCACACGGGAGAAACCGCAGTCACGCTTATCAATAAATAACCGGAGGCAGAGAGAGAGAGACTTGGAAGAGGGGGTGGAGTAGACGGGGGTCTGGGGGCATAGAGACAGGGGCTCTGAGAAGGAGGCAAGGGTAGAGTAGAGAGGGGGAGAGAAGAAATTGGTTGGATAGACAAATCAATAAAAAAGATGGGGGAAGGTCAAGAAAATATATCGAGAATATGAAGGGATGGAAGTGAGGAGTGCAAAGAGAAGGGGGGAGATGAAGAAGAGTGGGTTAAGGGGGTGCAGGACAACAACACCAGAAAAATAGAGTGAATAACAAACGAATAGAGGGGGCCGTGAGAACGGCAGGAGGGTGTAGGGAAGGCAGGGAATGAAAAGGGGGGAAAAGCAGAGAAAATGAGGAAGAGTGGGAATCGGCGAAGAGGAATGTACAAAGGAACAGCCTGGTTTGAGGAGAATGTCAGAAATGAATGAACAGCGGAAGTGGAGGGGAACGGAAAATGAAATGGAAAGAGAGAGACTAAGATAAAAGAGAAAATTAATCTCTCTTCCTCTGGGCTCTTCAAATGACAGGAAAGAACGATAGCTGCAGGAGTTCTCTCCATCTCCCCCTCCTTTTCTCCTCCGACTCCCTCGCTCTGCATTCCTTTATTCTTTCATTCTCTATGCAGGTCTAAGTCTTCCTTTTTCAACTTCTTCATTTAATTTGTAATATTTAATTCATAGAGGGGTATTTCCTTGTGTGTGTGCGTGCGTGCGTGCGTGCGTGTGCGGGCGCACTGCCTCCACATACAGAGATACATAGAACTACGTCTAGAAGCTCATTCACACACACGCAGACACTCGCACAAACACCTACAGCCCTTCTAATTGTGAATTGGATTATTTCAGCAGCAGCCATTCCTGACCGGTGTGTGAAATCAATTCCCAGATAATATCCATCGCTAGTGGAACGGTGCTCTCAGCCTGCCACTGGCACAGGGGGCTGCCATTCCGTTGGAGCAACACCGGTGGAGGCGCGAGGCGGCGGGCCACACAATCTCACCAAATCAGACCACAGATTGCCAAAGGGCGCGGCACATAGAAATCCTCTATCCTCAGCTCCAGCACTCACCTCCAAGTTCCAAACGGCCTCTGGAGGTGACGTCCGCAGAAGGATTGTTCATTAATTGGGTTTCCATGGCCGAGCTGCCACACAAGCCTGAGATCATCACGCACGATGGCAGTTTGGCTGGAAATGTGTAAAACCCATCCACAGCAGCAGAAATGCATTCTGTGGAGTGATGAAGCATGGTTCTGATTTCAGTGGGCTCTGAAAGCTTTGTTGTCTGTTCATCTATTTACTTATTTATTTCTATTTACTCCCTATAGTACATATGTATGTGTTTCCTTATGGAAACGTCTATTTGTATTTCAATGTACATTAGAATCAGTTTCGCTGAAAACCCAAAAAAATCCTCTTTGCGTCTGAATTGTTTTAAAATCAATGTCAACAGTATGAAATAATAATCAGCTGCCGTGACAACATTAATTTACATTACTGAAACAGAGGCTCGGGGGAGTATTGTGATTTTTTTCCTTTGGCTTTGAACATTGAAAGCTGCATTTCTTTCCCTCATCAGAGCATCATTGTTAGGATGTGGGATACTGTTTAGAGACACCTGCCCGTTTCCTTTTTCGTGATTTAATCTCTTTCTATTTACACCGAGTGTGATCATTTTGGTTTTTCCTCACAGAGGAGGCAGGAGTTGCTTTTTTCCTAACGAGCGTCATTAGTTCCAGTGCATTTAAGCATTAATGTTCGACTTTTACAACTATTAAATACTCCTCCCCACCCCCCTTTTCTCAACCGTTGCTGCGAGCTATGGCTTTCGAAAATAGCTGCGTGCAACAAGATATTTCTTTTCAATTTACTCTCTCAGGAACGGAGAGGCGGGAGTGCACTATCTGTCCGGAAGACAGAAAGTTAATGAATTTGTTTTAATTGCTCTACTGTTCTGCTCAAAACGCACAGAGGAAATATAATTGGTATTTGGTGTTGTATGTGTGTGTGTGTGTGTGTGTGTGTGTGTTCATTCATGTTGTTGCTGCTCCAGCCAGAGATTTGATAATTAAACCAATATTGTAACTTGTTATTCATGAAAAACTAATGTTGTTTGGCTAGTAGTTGGATTCAAATTTAATCTCCCAGCCGAGGCCTCCCTGACTAACGAGCAGGCTTCTCTGACAGAATATGCAGGAGATGTACAGTACTGAATACATGGACTATTCAATTCAGATTCAACTGAAAATCTAAAATATGCCTCAAAGTCTAATTTATTGTGTTTTATTCACCACCCAAAATAAAAAAGAACATAAACCCTTTTCCCCCTGGAGTATGGATTCAGTCGGTCTCATCTTGGGGACCATCTGTGTGCACTTACCCTGCCTGTGTGTGTATGCGTGCGTGCGTTGTGTCCAAGGTGCCTTGTTATGGCCTACGGAGTTTAATGGGGCCGGGGTCATTAGTGTTATGCTAATGAGGGCGGCAGGGTCGTTTGGAAGGTCGTAAGGAAACACGGTAACGTTGCTTCATTCATGAACCCCTAGTGAAATGGGTTTGTTGCACAGTTACTTCATATGCAGAAATGTTCAATCTCGATAATCGGTGCAGCAGAAGGAGGAGAGGACCGGAGGGGAAAGAGTCGTGGAGGACGAGGAGAAGAGGGTTAGTGTAGAGGAGCAGAGTCGGAAGGAGAAGATAAAGAAGGAAGATGGAGAGGAACAAGTTATTTACATGCATGCAGAGGTGTGTACTGTAGCTGGTTGTGATGCTTTCATGACCACGGTGCAAACTGTAAGTGTATGAAAGCCTGCACCAGAATACAGCGGTGCTGTCCATGCATCTGTCACTAAATAAGTTATTAACGCCGTACAGTGGGTGGTGTATTGAATTGACAGCACGGTTTTAAGTGCGGGTTTAACTAAATCATTCCAGGAGTAACGGCAGGGACATTTCCATAACTACTATGATTTTTATCAGTACTTGCACTGAGATTAAATATGGCAAAATGGTTTGCAGGGTTTACTGTATTCTACTTATAATGTACCCTACTTGAACAAGTATTACAAAAATAACCATTTGAAGTCCTTCTCAATAAAGTGTTATACTTGTTATACTTATGCTGTACTTAATAAAGTGGACCAATTTCTAAATAATGATAAACAAAGACTCTTGATATTGTTCTATGTGTAAAAAGGAGATTTAATGCAAACGAATGGCATAATTCTGGATGAAACTCTCTGACTGCTTGAAACCCACTGAGATGCACAAACTGAACTCTGCATCTATGTTGATGCAGAATCCACTCGGCTACTAATTAGTGTTGGTGTGCATTTGTGTGAGGCTAAAATACACAAATATGTGCAAATATGCATGTGATATCACATTTTATATGTGTAGAGTATGTGTGTGTTTCTGCCAATACTGTATATCTTTGGATGCCTGTGTGTTCATATGTAGCCAGTGGGCTGTGAGTGTGGATACATGCTTGTTCCAATATGTAGTTTCATAGTCGCCTTTGCATGTGTTTACACTTTCTGTATTTGCCTGTGTGTGTGTGTGTGTGTGTGTCTCTATGAGTAGTAGTGCTGATGGTGTGTATATTTGTCAAAATGGTCTCCAGTGAGATAAGAGTTCTTTATTCCACATAATAAGGGGGCTGGGAACTCAAACACTGTATCCCCACCAGGCTGCTGCTTTGTTCTTGCCGGCCATCTTGTTTACACGGTCTCTTCATCTCTGTATTGTCAGTGTGAGTGGAGAGCTTCAGGCCGCACCTTGAAGCACTCGCTCTGACAAACCAAGGTGGAATTGCTCGCTTCCATTTTCTCCAACTGCATTGTGTCTGGCACCTGCATTGGGCATCATGGAAATTATAAGCTGAACCAACCAGGAAATTGATGTTTACTCTCACTGTAATGCTGTGCACTTGTAATTATACTTTACTGTATAAAGTGTTTATATAGTAAAGGATTCATGTGAAAACACTTTTAGTGAAATGTACAGTTATCGCTGGGTCCTTTGTGGTTTTGATTGAAATTGCACGTAACATATTGGTTGCAGTTGAGCCTAACAAGCTATATTTTGGTACAACAGTGTTAGTTGATCCTCAAAACTCTGTGTTTTGTGCATTGTTTACTGTAAATCTCATGTAAGAAAACAAAAAACAGAAAAAAATAGTTTCCTATTACAATAATAATAATAATCCATAATATAGCTAATCAAGGAGAACTAAAATATTAGCTGAACTAATGCACATAAACAATCTGGCGCCTGCACAAACCCTTCAAAGTCGATGAGGCCTGGTGTGACTTTGTTTTTTGCGTGTGACTGAGTTGCCAAGCACTCAGTGTAGCTAGTAACTTAAATGTCTTCATATTTGCAAAAGAAATACAGATTAAGTCATTACTTTCATGGTGATTAGAACTGGGAGCCTTGTGCTCTGTTGTTTGGTTGATACTCTGATTACTTCAGCTTAGGACCCATCAAACCAACAATAATAATTACTGGTGGTTGGTTCTGTAAAACAATTACATATTATTTGTAATTTCTTCTCATATTCTTATCATTCCGTAGTGTTAAGATGACTGCGTGTGCCTCTCTGTCCTTCTGCATGACTTTCTGTTGATCTTTTCCCCTCTCGTCATCCAGACGCTACTACCCTGATCCCCACCCGGTCCATGGGATCCAGTTGGCGAGAGTTGGAAAACTGCAACACTACCTGGGAAACATGAAGGAGGCGTTGGCCACATTCAAACAGGTGAAGGAGAGATTGAGAGGAAAGAAAGAGATGGTGCCTGGGAAGTGGAAGAAAGATTATAGATGGATGTGTTTATAGGTGGATGAAGCCCCAGTTGAGGCTAGTGATGTTCTGAGTGAGCAAATCCAGAAAAGGCAACACAAGCCCACAGGCCATCAGTCAGTGCATCAATACTGCTACTCAAGCCTATGCATGCATCAAATAATAATCAAAACTTTCTCTCCATTTCTGTGGTTCTGTCTCAGCGCAGCTGACTGCTTGCGCCCTCACAGAGTAAATAGAAGTAAAATGAACTGAAGCAATAGGAAAAAAAACTTCACCAATGTCTGATATTTATTCTGGACGTGCAGCTGGTGCCGAGTTGTCATCATTCACTGGCACAATTTTACTGGGTTTGTAGGATGGATGGGCATGAGTCCTCGAGTCCTCAACTATACATTTTACAACATTACACAAAACGATCGCATTACTTTAAATAATATATAATATATACTGGCGATCTGTCCGGTGTGATTGGAAATTTAAAAAAATTCGAATATATTTATTATTATTATTATTATTATTATTATTCTTTAACATGCACTTGGAGGAGTCTCCAGGCACACGCACAGGGAATGAGGTGGCGCAGATGACGTAGCAGCTGCCTCACCGTGGAGCGCAGAGCCACAGTGGGCAGAGAGCTGAGTCTGGCGGCGGCGTTGCCTTCTTTGCCTAATGTCGGCCATGTGCAAATCTTTTTTCCAAACATTCTCATTTTACATTACGTCCGGAACTTCAACGTGCGTCGCATCGCACTGGAAAAGGGGTGAAATTTCGGGCTACGTGTCTACGGGGGGTGGTATAATTCTTTTTTAAAATTTATTCATTTATTTATTTTTGCGGGTACTCTATAATAATTTAATGCGAGTATTCGAATATTGAAATTACTTAAAATGCCCATCCCTAGTTTGTAGTACTATCATTTCTCTGGGGAAATAGACGCTTTCCTCTATTAGCTCAGTGGTATCACTCACACATCAGGAATTGCATCCCCTGCGTGTCCAGTAAGATAAGCCTGTTTCTGATCTAACTGTTTAACATTTCTTATCCGCATCAATTGACCTCACTTGTTTTTGTCCTTGAAAACAATCCATATTGAAAGATTGTTTTCAGTTGTGTTGAAACATATTTTCAATCGTCTCGTTGCAACAGCAGGGTATTCATTGTTTTTCCTTCTGAATTCTTTGCTTTCTGAACCTCCAGGCGTATGAAATCATCAAGGTTACACACGGCAGCCGTCACCCTGTCGCCGCCGAGCTCCTGAGGAGGCTGGAGGAGGCTCACGCTGAGACGAACCGCTCTCTGCAACAGTAACCTAGCGATCGCCCCAGCGCACTGAGAATGGCACAAAGCAGCCTTTGTTTTCTAACCTTTTGGACTTTCCATGTTGTTACTGGAAACCAGCAGAATACATCCAAGTAAAGTCAATGTACTGTAAGATGTTTACTCTTGTAATGTTAGGATGCCTAATATGTTGCAGCTACTGTACCTGACTTTTACTTGTTTAAGATTTATTAATTGGTTTGCAGACCAGTTCCAGTATAATTCAGCTGAGTCTTATCGGCGACATTTAAAAAACTTTTTAACCAATTAGTAAGCTTTGGAGAATTCAAGCTCAGTAAATATACAGTACTGAGCTTGGTTTCTCCGCATTACAACGCTGAAACACATCTCATCTCCTGAAGTTCAAAATGGAGTGAACTCCAGACTTCGTCCCTAACTCAAGTTTTAATGTGTTTAGAATCACATGTGCATACATATCTTATTATTGCCTCTTTCAATATGAAATGTCAAAATGAACTATTTTCAAGCTTTTGATTTTGATATTTGGTATTTTTTATCTGCATTTCAGCAAGATCTCTGGTGTAAAGAATAAAAATGGAGGACAAAAGTGACAAAAAGAGCATGCACTGTTAATGTGCATGCTACCTTATTTTGCAGTCTGTACAGCTCAGTATCACGAAGAACAATAAAACCGATTTGTAGTAAAACCCTTTTAAACGAGGAGATTTATGAGGTTACTATGCAGCGCCTGGCTTCAGCCTTGTCTTGCTTTGTGGTGCATGTGCAGTTCTGCCGGCTCAGCTGTATGTTGCTGTTTAGAGCTCAGGCCGCGGATGTCTGTGTGTTTATGTCCCCGTCTCCTGGATGAAATCCATAACTTGCATTCTGACGCCTGATCCAATATCCACGGAGGGACGTTTGTGTGTGCGTGCACGTGCCTGTTGGTTTAGTAAAGTACAGTTATCAAATTGTCCATCTTTGCTCTGTGCATATCCTTCATACACACTTCCCATGCTAATCCTTGTTATCATGTGTTTGTGTCAGTGTGAGTTTCTCATACACATAAGCCTAGTATATGAGAGGGGAGAGAGAAGGTGTGCGTATGTGTGTGCACGCGCTTGTCCTAGTGTGCGCACGTGCGTGAGAGAGACAGAATGTGGTTGTTTGGTTTTTGACACACACTTCCCATGTTAATCCCAAAACTCCTCCCCTTTGCTATAACTGATGACTGCATTTCCTCTCAGACAACAAACTGTGTGTGTGTGTGTGTGTGTGTGTGAGTGAGACTAGAGGGGACCCCGGTCCTGCAGGGATTAGTGATATTGTTTGAGTTTCCTCTGTGGTTAAAATGGGGGTTTTGCAGTTGTGTTAATTGTTTCCTCTTCTCCACTTTACTAGATATGGATGAGCTTCCTCACCAGTCAAATTGGGTTTTACACCATTTAGTGCTCACACACATTATACATTACCCCAGCTCACATCACAAGACAATAACGTTAACAACCTAACCCAACCTAATTACCTTAAGTACCTTTTGCCAAAAATGTGCATGGCATGTAAATGTGTGCTGACTAGTAACTGACTAGTCTGGTTCTTTTTAAGGCAATATGGAGGTTTTCTAGAACATTTGACTCTATCGTCCCTCCCTCCCCAAGTTAACCATGTACCGTACTGCTACTCTATTTTACCAGGAACTTGGACTCATGGTCTTTTATCAAAGATCAGGATCCAGTCAAATGTTCTACAGAACCAGCCCGAAGTCTGCAACACAACTATGGGACGTTATGAATACGGACGGCTGTCTGGCTTTTTTTGTTGTTATTGTTTTCCTTTGATATTATTTGTGTAGTCTCTGATTTTAACAAATGCAGAGCAAAGACATTTAGAAAACCTAGAATATGGAGCTATGTGCTCCGCTGCGTTGCCGGGCCCACGCTGCACAGACAACAATGGAACAGGAATTCATTTCCGTTTGGACGACGACTGCAGGAGTTAGGGCCACGACACACGTCTCCGCTGTGGGAAGAGGCATCAGTTCGCCGTAGCTTCAGGAGATTGAAGCAAATGGACGTGAAAGGAATCGTGCAGAGATGACACTTCCACCGTACAACGCGGCTTTCACCACACCTCCGTTACTCACTCCGTTGGTTCTGTCGTTTCTCTCTCCCTCCCTTCATTACTCCTCCCGTCTCACCACAGCCATCACATTCACTATGGCTTCACCAGGGATCTCTCGCTCTCTCTCCACTGAATCTGGTCCCGTTTCTAACACTTGATTAGTCACTCAGAAACTGTCTCCATTTCCTTTCCTATTTCCAGAATTTTGGACACTGGTGTTTTTGGGCAATTAATAGCCTTTGAAGTGGCTGTTGCGACAGAAAAGCATCGGTGTTAAGGTGAGGCCAGGTCAACCGGACCGTCCACTTTAAGGAAGACGTCGGAACAAATTATAGTGAAGAGACTTGAGGTCAAGACCATGATACCGTGAGACCATGACGGTTTCTCCAAATCAACGGGGTGCACGTCCATGCAGCGACGCAGAACCTCGATGCCTGCGTCTGCTGCTTGGTAAACACCACCACTCCTGTGTTTAGTCTTATTTACATACACATCTATGTGAGCATTACGAGGTCTACTTCCCCATGGGTTAAAGGGACGTTTTGGGGGCTCGGATCAATTTTATTATCAACACGGTGCAATGACTACAGAGTAAGCGGCATCACAGAAGTGGTGCCATGCATATTCATAAACAATTATTTGATTTGTGGGCGACACATTTCTGGCGGCGTCTTGTACGTAACTCCATTCTACTGGTTTTCTACTCGGTTGAAACCAAAGGGTGATGGTGCTTTTGCTGTTGTGGCTCCAAAGATATGGAAGAGTTTCCCCCTCCACGTTGGGTCTGCTCCCTCTATCGACCTTTGGAAATCCCAGTTGAAAACCCATCTGTCCTCTGGCTTTTGAGATCGATGATGGTCTGCTGCATCGTGGTGCTTTGTCTTTGTTTAATGTGACGTGTTTATCCTCATCTTTCATGTCTCTACTGGCGGCTGTGGTTTATTTGAATGAATTCACTGAAGCTGTGCAGCACTTTGGTCAAAGCAGCGTTTGACTGTGCTTTAGAAATTAACATATTAACATAAATATTGGTCTAAGCATCGACATTGGATCTCCCTAATTTATTTTAGATATTCTTTCTGGTTTGTGAAGTGGATATGTGAGTAGATGGCAACAGAGTGACATCCGTGGACAAAGGAAGGCTGTGCTATTCAGCTACTTCACACATGTTGGCACAAAGCTAAGGGAGCCATAGTTTTCAATGATAAAGATCTTTGCACTGATGGTGGATTCTCAAAGTGCTAATTTAAGGGATCTGTTGGAAAATTCCTTATGCATTTATCTTTCTTGGTTGTGCGCTCCTCCTCAAGTTGCTTTATGGTCCTTTCTCATAATTCCACGGTCCGGCCCTGATGTCACCCTCTCCAGCTTAATGCTCCAGATGTTGCTGAGAACCAACCAAGCTGTGACACCGAAGCTCGGTTCGAACTCGGCGAAGCAGCCGTAACATCTGCACGTACTTGCAGCCTTTACTGTGGACGTTTGCTGGGTCAGATAACAACAATGACTCCGATGACAGATTTCCTTTAATACATTCCTTTATTTACATCCCTCCTTTTCTACATTTCTCTCAACACACAACAACTCTAGGCCAACTTCCCCCAAAAACATGCGAACACCCTGCAGGGCAGACAACGAAGGATTGCATCATTGCTTTTATAGATTTATATGTAACCCTCTGTGCAGGTTGGATCCTCCACCACAGGTAGACTGACGTCTCCATGGCGACAGACAGTCACGCCGACCCTTCACTCAGATGTGATTCTATTTATCAATGCTTGTTATTTTGTCTTCCAGTTGATGTAAAAGTAATGTGGGACCAGGGAGGAGGGAGCATATTGGTGCTAAACATGTTTTTGGAAAACGTGGTCCACTCCTAACTTAAAAAGATAGGTTCGCTATTTCCACCCCAAGCCTTGTTAAAATGTTCTTTCTGCTTTACACTCGGAGCCAAAATGTTAAATCTCCTTTTCGAAGTTATAGTTGTGAATGATGGGAAGCAACATTTGAATAAGGCCTGGCGAACCCAAGTCTGCTTTCGAGCTTCAAGGTGCTACGTGCAGGATTTCCAGACAGCACATTATAATTCACCGCGTCACTGCCATAGTTCACATGACAGATTAGAATCGTGGGCGTATTGCTTCCGAAAATGTTCTTTGCTCTTTAAGAATCTCAATATTCTATCTGCAAAAAGTAAAGAAGGTTTACTCATAATTCAATTCCACGTAATAATTTCCATGTTCCAAGACAGGTTGAGCTACGCAACGCCCCCAATACGCTGGGAATTCTTGCAAATTATTGCTAGAATTATAAAGTGCTGTCAAAGTATATTTGGCAGTGAACTGATTTATCAGGAGTAGGACCCTACACGTAGTATCTCCAAGTCTGGGAAAGGTAACTGGTCGGCCTCACGGGGGCTCGGGCTCCAAAAACATCTACAGCTGAACCTCCATCCTGCAGTTAACTGTAGAATGGAATTACATTCAATTGCAAAATGTTTAAATCTTTAGTATTTATTGTTCCTGATGCATAACAAGGACCATTAGCCTCCATTTGTTGAGTTTCTTGGTTTTACCTTCGTCATTCTCCCTTGCTATTGTATTACATTTTTAAAGAAGGTGGCTGTGGATGTTTTGGAAACCCCAGACTCACTAAAACATCAAAGATGAACCAGAGCAAATAAAATACAGAAAGAAATTGAAAAGAAACAAATGATTATATATGACGTGTGTATACATATATATATTTATATATATATTCATTTATATGACATGGACATGGCATATGTACAGTTCCTTTCCTCTCCTACAATTTTTGTAAATGCATAGTAATCATTTTTAGATCATAAGCTGTGTTGAAAATAACAAAAGAACTGTGACTGAGCCTCGAGTTTCAATAAATAAAATGCCCCTATTTCTGAGGAGCAGGATGGAGGCGAGGAGGCGGTGGCATCGCAGGACCAAGTGAGTACAGCATCTCATTCCTTCAATTGGAGAAACAACTTTTCAAGTTCCTCTACAAGTTAGAAAATGAATTGAAAACGTGTGGATATGCCGTTTCTATCACGTTCTGTCATCGACTTTGGGCCGAGTCGGCGCTTTCGGTGAATTTTCACACAACCTCCCAGAACTGCAGCTGCTGAACAGGCAAAGAGCCTTCAAAGTCACTGATGATTTGATGATTCACCTTGATTGATTTGATGACGATGAATGTTTATAAAAGCATATGAAAGGTTATTTACTTCTTAGCGGAACAGACATTATCGTATATTTATATTTGTACAAACATTTCGATTATAAACGTCTCAAGCACCGTATAACAATATTAACAGATCTTACCAAAGAGCCAAACAATGAAACCAGGCAGAGATGCATTCCTCTTATTTTGGTCATTTTCTTATTCTGTCTCAATATTCTCCTCTTTCATTGTTCTTTATCAACTTCCCCATATGAGCTTCGCTTTTTCCCCACTTCTAACCCTATTACAGTGACTTTGCTACTGTCCCGCCCCTTTCTAAATGTCGGTTCTCCCTCATGAAATGACTTAAAATATAAAAAGTTGTCCCAAGTTGCGTCACCCAAACACTTTCCTCACACACCAAGTTCACTTATATGATCCAAGCGCACGAGCACGACACCAGTAATAATGATTCATCCCTGGGCGGCTCGCATGGGTTTACCGATGAATCTCGTCTCCCCCGATCCCCACGTGGTCCCATTGTGCTCAAATGAAAATCGTGAATTCCATAAGTTAAAACACACACATTGACAGGCCATAGCGTAGAACAATACAGACACGAAGAGCTGGAAACGGCCGGTCCAGTCCGTCCACAGCCGCGGCTTCAAAGCCGCTCCGCTCCGGTGTTTTAACGGCGGAAAGAACGGCACAAGAGTCACCTCGTTTCTCCCCAAACACCGTTGACCCCGATGTCCTGGGAAAAAAAAGGGATATCTAGGCATTTAGAGTGAAGTATTTGGTCCTTGCAACCCGCTCCGTGTGTTCTTCTCGTGGAGTGTGTGATGTATTTTGTTATTTCTTCTGTGTTGGTGTGCGTTGGAGCCGGGGCAGACTCGGAGTTTCGACTGTTCCAGGACTTTGTCACGACGCTCACGATAGCACCAAACGGTATTTACACAAATACGAGGAGTTGGTCTTGGTGTTGTTATGTTGTTCACAAGGCACTTGTCTTCCACAACCAGGTTATTTTAATGTCTCTCCGTTGTCTCTCCGTTGGCCATTTGCTTCTTTTTTTTCTCCGCAACAATACCAGGCCGGTCTTCAGGCAGCACACGTATTTACAAGGAATCGCTCCCAACTAGACACTGAAAAGTGCTTTTCCAAAG
>OMKR01049823.1:5982-18408 GCA_900302355.1 Cyttopsis rosea | reverse complement strand
CCCCCAACACGCACACACACGCGCACACATACACGCACACACACACACACAAACTCACACGGACAAATGCACACACAAGCTCATACACTTACAAGCCAACACACACACACACACACTCACACACCCACACACACACACACACACACACACACACACACACACAGTGAGGGACAGGGCTAGAGGGGACAAATCTGCTCATGATATCGCTCCTTGCCTTCCTCTCCAGTTTTTTGGGGTAATCTGTGGTATTTAGACATAAATTGAACGGCTCTCGTACTAAACACCCAATACGAGAACCGTCACACTCTGGACATTTTATCCCTTATTTTATCCCTTACCCGTATTTAGCCAGGTATTTAAAAAGGAGAAATGCCTTGTGGAAATGGAAATGTATGATTGTGGCCCTTAACCTGGACTATATAGTGTCCTGCATCACAGATTTCAAATACATCAGACAACCAGAGTAAATTAAGGTAGCAGCAGATATTACATCTTGGGTACATTTTGTTATTCAGGAGTGATACAAGTTTTTATTATTTAAAAACCTAACCTAAAGCAAATCTGATGTATATAAAGTATGTATGTATAATGTGATATATTCTAGTTTTGAAGTTATAATACAGTAAGTAGTGGCTGTGAGAGCAGTGAAGGATGCCAATATGCATGCATCTCCCCCTGCTGGTGGCAAGTGGTAGTGTAATTTCTGTAAGCCATGAAAATCCCCTGCGGTGTGCCAACACACACACACACACACACACACACACACACACACACACACACACATATATATATTTCCCCACCTCTGGCATCCTGTCTGCTTTATTGCATCTATTGTGCGCTCTTGCATCAGTCACTGCCCAAACATGTACACACACACACCGACATACTAACACACTCAGACCCTGCTCTTCATGGGCGATGCCGGGACAAGGGTCTTTTTCTGGACGCTGACTCACTCCATTTAAACGGCCCTGTAAGTGGATAAGTGCGGAGTGAGAGGAGAGGAGGAAGGGAGGGACGCCTGGGAAAGAGGGGAGGGAGGGTGACATTTTGAAAGCAATGAGCCAACAACCCACCCTTAATGACATAATTTCCTTTTTAATATGCCAACGCCATTGTTTTAGAAGCGTGTTACCATGTGAGAAAAAGTATGTGTGAGTGAGTGGGTGTTGGCTGTGTGTGTGAGTGTTTCCTACTATGAGGGAGGTACTTATAGATGGCTATGAGCTAAGGCCGGGTGATAATATGATAACATGATATTGCCTCTTGTGCCTATAAGCTGTTTTGCCGTCCAAATTAATCCGAATCAGAATCTGTACTGCCAAGTACATTTTCATATACAAGGAAGTTGTCGTGGTGAGGATAATTAATGATGTGGGACATTTCTGGGACAATTTATATATTATTTTCTAGGCAATTGGGGGGAAAAACTAATATTTCTAAATATTTATTTCCATTTTCTTTTCTGCCATTATTGCGCAATTACATTGTTATATTTTTAGTAATATTATTTATTGACTGGTACCACTGAATGCTTTAGCTTCTGCTGAGTGTTTGGATCAAAAACCTGATTATAGTGTAATATATGACCATACTATGAGCCAAGATTCTAAAGGAGGCAAAAATGGGTCTTTTAGGCTGAGGTCTGGTAGGTTAAAAAGACAATGTCTAAGCTTCCCACAAAACGATGTCAGAGATATTTGAAATATTTACAGTCATTCTTAAAATTACAATAAAGTTCAAGGTGACACTGGATTGTTTATGTTTCTCTTGAACACAAACTTACACACTATTTCTCACTTTCATTTCCACATACTTATTTATTTCTTTCTCCTTTCCTGTCCATTCTATTGAGCATCTGCTCTCTCTCCCTGTGATCTGTTGGCAGTGCACTCCACCGTTTGGCAGCACACAGACTGTTGGTTTAGACTTCACACTTGATTAAAATGCCTTTGTTGCCACAGATCAGAAGCCTATAATGACAATACGTGGCAAATGAAAACACCTCTGTTTTGTTTTCTTTCCATTGTCCTGACGCATCTCGCTCTTTGCATTCAGGATCTGTCTTTCCCTTTCTCTACCTTTTCTTTTTCTCACTGAAATTATTCTAAATCACAAAAGTCTACTTGGGCCAGCCAATATTGACAAAATTAAACAAATGCCTTGATATTGATAGTTTGTCGATATTTTAGGGATGACTATTGGTGCTTTCATAAGATATTTACACACAAGAAATATTTGAGAAACAATTATTAGTAATGTGGATATTATGACCAAGCTGGTAGAGGCATTACAACAGCTGAAACAGTGAATTACAGACATTTTTATTTTGTTACTGTAATTCAGCCTTAAAGACAACATTAAACTATATCACAATATTACATAACCAAAATTCCAGATGATATCTAGTCTCACTTTGCGATATCGATATTATATCGATATATTGCCCAGCCCTAATTCTCACTGTCCTACAATATGAAACAGCGTATTACAGCTTTGTTATTAGCAATAGTTACAATCTCCAAGTGAGTTTTGAAGACTGGGAATTCAACTGAATTCTGTGGAATTCTAAGCACTTCACCCACGAGTTACCCAGTCAATGCTTTTAGCGTGTTGCTTTGGTCTGGTAATGGTTTATTTTTGTATTAAAGTATTAAGGAAACATTAACTTAGTCTTTCTCTCTCTCCCTGTGGTCCAGGTGCTGGACGGAGGGGTTTTCGAGCATGTGAAGGACTACCTGGTAGCACTGTGTCGCACTGAGCTGGAGGCCTTCCAGGCCTCGCACAACACCTTCCAGTTCCTACTGGACAAATCCTCCAGGGTAAGACAAGCTACACTGGTCATTTGTCATTTGTCATTATCAATGGTCATTTGGAAAAATAATATAATATCTCCAAACTCTTTGGAAAATGTGTATTTAGTTTTCTTAATATGCACTTGCACAAAAAAAGTTTACGTTTTTTTTTTGTAGAGAACATAAAGAGACAATTGGAGCCAAACATCTCGACTACTTTTACTGAACAAATTACACTTGAAGAAAATAGTCACTTTTACAAGAAGTGACTTTCGTCAGTGTTGTTTCTATAGCATTACCTTCAGAACTACAGTAATTTCAGTGTGTCTGTATGTCTGTTGTAAACTGTATGTTTATGTAAGTGACCAAAATATCTGTCATTAGAGGGTCATCGTGCAGCCTCCTGAATCCATCTTTGTCTTATATTCCAGATAATACAGGAGTTCAACCAGCAGTTGTTCATGCAGGAGAATCCAGTATTTCACAAAGCACAGGACTTCCAGTTCCAGCCTAGCGACTGTGACATGGTAAGGTGCACACACATCAAGACAGACATGCAGAATATCATGGAATGTTTGGTTATTAAATTACAACACTGTTAACATTTAGACGCAAGATCACACATCAGCACCAATAGCATCAACACTAGAACACTGCATGCACATAGAGACAACCCAGTAGGCCTTTCCTGTCCGTGCTGTAGGCTTCTCCCTCCTACTACTTTTTCATGCTGTCTTTCATGTTCCCAATAATTTCCCCCTATAAGGGAATTCCCCTACAATATCTCCATGATTGAACCCAAACAATTCCTGCCAATGCCTGAAACTGGCGATCCAAAGCCTTTGGAGGTTAATACTATCAAAAGAGATTCTTATTCCTAGTTGAAGCTTTTGTACGGATTTGTTGAGCTTCACTATCCAAGATGGAGCCGTCTCAGTCCTATGTACTGTATTAAGCGTCTGTTGCGAACATGACGGCAGCGTGATTTTTCTGTGTGCTCTAATATGAATCATTTTAACACCAATGGTTACCTGCCCACTGGGACCCCCCCCACTGCTATACTTCCGACTACCCTTTATCATTTACTAAGAACTGAATTTGTATTCAGCATTCAGAACACGCAAAACATTTCAAGTTGTAGTCGCTCCCTATGTAGGTATATACCTTTTATCCTGTTATATGTGCCTTTTGTCTTTCTTTCTTTCTCTCTTTCTCTCTTTCTTTCTTTCTTTCTTCATTAATGGTTATTCTGACATTTCTCTTTGCAATGATGTTTTTCCTCCCTCGTGTCTTCCTAATCTTCTTTGACCTTTGCTCGCAATTTTCCCTAAACCTATTTTTCCACTAACCCTCCTTGTGTTTGTTCATCTGTGTGCTTCCAATGCTGCTCTTGGCTGCGTGTGTGCGTGTGTGTGTGTCCGGCTGCTCGCCTCTCGGTGTGGGTGTGTGTGTGATGTGTGTGTATGCGTGCGCCAGACTCTGAGCTCGGTACCGCAGTTGGTGGACATTGAGCCGTCGCCCGTCAGTGCCATGAGAATGACCCTGGCACAGGTAGTTGTAACCGCTAACTGCTAGCATCCAACCGCCAAACCAGGCACAGATCTGGTGTCAAATGCTCCGTCGAACCCAATCACATATTCGGTGCTATAACATTTCATGTGTTTACAAGAAAAGCATGTATTTTTCAGGTATTGCACACATTTCACCATAAAACGAATATTGTACATTATTTTATGAAATCAGAGCAGGCACTGATCTACACTGGAAGCACTGATTGAGATTCAAAGACATTTCTGTTTTACTTTGCTTTGCCCAGTGGTCCAAACTGATCACATGCTTATATTTTGACGGTAGGTGAGGTTGAGTATGAGTTGTCTATTTTTTGCTGAAGTGTTTATGAATTGAAGTCTGACTGTTGACACTTTGATGTTAAATATACCTATATACGTCTATATCACAACTATACATTTAATCTCTGTTAATCAATTTGTGCCTTATGGCTTTGGGACAAGGCTGTTCCTCTTCCTGCCGATAGATTAAATCTATTAATGGAAAGGTGATTGTAAATCCTTTTCTCAAAATGGGTTTTGAGACTTAAGTTCTTTAAAGGAACTTCAGTCATTCTGATAGAATTTCAGTTGTCACGCGACCATTACCGCTGCATGCTGCGGGTCAGACATGAAGGTACGGCTGCTCTTGCCCAAACAACTTACTGATAACTCAAAATGCACCGTATATCACATTCACAACAAGGGGAGGTGTAGAATATTAGTCATAACATTAAGTAATAATTGGATTGTGAATTTACTAATAGAACAGTAGAAAGTCAGTGACTGGATATTTACTGATTAGGTTATTTGTATTGTTACTCTATAAAAAATATTGTTAACTGACTACTACTTATCTACAGTTGGGGGATTTGCCACATCTTCCTTTGGCAGATTATGACATTGGTTTTCATCATGGGGCGTGAGGAGTTATTATTTATTATTTAATTAAATGTATTTATTATTATTTAATATTATTTAATTTTATATTTAATCTGTGAATCCCCCCAAACTTTGTGGTTGCGGTTTGAACTGGAGTCCAGTTTCAATAATAGACAAAGGAATGCTGTACCAATTTAAAACTACTGTAAGTGTTGTACAAGGGATAATATGACACACACACACGGACACGCACACACAGACACACACACATTTAATTTCCTTCCTTTCTTGTTGTGCTGTGACGTCATTTAAATGTTGTTCCTCCTTAACCCACCCTGACAAGGTTGCGCTCATATTCAAAATCACTGTTATTACTGTTGTCTTCAATTCTTGGTTATTTTCACTTTGCTGTGCTGTGTTTGATAAATACGTTTGAGGTGCTAGCTCACAATCACTCAAATCCATAGTATTGCATTTATCATATTCAAGCAGCCTTAAGTGTTGCTATTATAATATCTGCTGCCCCTAAACGGCAACATGGAAGGTTATACTTGCCGACCTATATGACTGTGTTGTGTGAGCATGTTGATACATCATTTATGCATTGAGAGATTCCTTTTTTACTTGACTGATCGTTATGTTTCATATAATATTAATGCCACCCGATCTATGGTACATATGTATGGAACCTCTGTCCCTTTAAACCTAGTTTTCCCCACCACCTCTCCTGTCTTCAGTACCGCTTCACATGAGCGTAATTAAGCTCCAAATCTCCCGTGTAATACTTCCTGTTTCACACCTACTGTATACTTAACCAGATTTATACCTTCTGTTACTGGAGCGGCACATAATTAAAAATCATGTAGCACATCATATAAAAGATATGATGTGCTATGGAAATGTGCAATTAAAATAGTGTTTAATGCTAGGCTGACTAACAGAGTTTTATTATAAGATTATGGAATCCTGACTTCAAAAGGTCTTGAACCCAATGATTGTGTCTGTGTGTCTATGTACTGTCAGGGCTAAAAAAAATACCCTTTCCCACTAAAAAATGTCAGTTTTAATCGACAATAATTAGAAACGAATTACTTTTTTGTAGACATTATCTAACTTTCCAATCCGTTCTCAAATAACCTCACAACCTCTAATGTTTATGTTAGATCATTGAGCTAATACTCACTTCCAACCCTGACTGGTGCTTCTTGGTGCCATCATAAGCACTGAAAAGAGTCATTGGATCAACATAAAAATCTATATTTCTTAGGTGTTCTCAACTTGAAATTGAAAAATTAAGATTAAGATAGGACAAATTAAAGCAATTTTTTTAAAGTTGATCCAATGACTCCAATCCAATGATTTCTTTTTCAGTGAGTGTACCAGCCAAAGAACCACTCAGCAAAATTGAATCTCAGAATGACCTTTTCTTTTCAGTTTATTACGCAGTTTCACAATTTGACAAGTTTGAGTTTTGCGTTTGAGCGAGTGAAGGCTCAGGGAACACAGCATGGAGACCGTTTGAATCCTTGGCTAGGACTTGCAAAGGCCACATGGTTCTAATTGATACCAAACGCTTTATCGGAAAGCCAGACAGATTATTGGAAAGGCTCACATCCGTAGCCACGTGCACACACACACACACACATATCAAACGCACACATTGAGAAGGGCACATTGGCATGCACCTTGTGCCCCCCCCCCTCAGTAACACGTAACACGTAACACAGACATGCGATCATGCACATGTGGTTTTAATGGTGCACCACTGATGATAACAACAGGGTTTTCGACCACACTGTATTCATTATGTGAGTGAAGGCAAGTCTCTCACACACTTTATTTCTTTGGCTCAATTAACAGCTTCTGCACAACAAACACCTCCTGCACGTATTGATAGTGTATCTGTATGTGTGTGTGTGTGTGCGTGTTTCTCCATATGCCTGCGTCATTTTACCTATACCATTGTGTGTGTGTTTCAGAGTCGTCAGTTGGAGTCAGAAACGGGAACAACGGAGGAACACAGTTTGAACAAAGAAGCCCGAAAATGGGCAACCAGAGTGGCCAGGGAGCACAAGAACATCATACACTATAAGAGAGTGAGCTGAACACAGGAACACGCGCTTTAAATAAAATCCCACTATTTTCTGTCTATTCATATCTGTACATTTATATTTGTGTGTGTGTGTGTGGTGTGTGTGTGATGTACAGTCCCTGGAGGAGTGTGAGAGCCACGGGTTGCCCCCCTCGGAGCAGGGTAGGCTAGACCTGGAGCTGAAGATCGAGGATACTAAAGAACACATACGCGAAGCCGAGGTCTGTGCTGGTCCACATGGACGTTCTTCTTTCTTTTACCAAACAAACAACAACATGGGAGACACTTACACTTAAATTCACACACTTATTTCTTGGTGGGGCTATTTGCCCTATCCCTTAAAAACATGGCAATTTAAACTGTTGTCAAAATATTTAGGTAGAATGACATTTTTTCCCGCTATCCTTTCAATTGCCAATCTTGAAATTATGTCATTTGTTTGTGAAGAGGCAAAGCCAACCATTGCAAAACACAAAACAGACGTATTTTTCCATGTATGAACAAATCAAAAACATTTCAGCGTCCCTCACAATGAAAACTGCCCAAACCTCACAAAAATCTCTTCCTTCCTCATAGTCTTCTCACTGCTGTCTCTTTCTGCCCCCCCTCCCCCGCCCCCCTCTGTCTAGTAGATATATCTATTATCTCAGCGTTGATTCCCAAAATACAGTCTGTCACATTAATGCTTCACCTCTGTCATCACCCCAACTCTCCGTCTCTCTCTCTCTCTCTCTCTCTCTCTCTCTCTCTCTCTTCTCTCTCTCTCTCCAAGCCAAACAACCTCTGGCTGTCTTCTGCTGTTCTCTCCTTCCTCTCTTTTTTACTTCCTAACTGGTTTCTGATTAATTCCCCTTCATCCACCCTTCCTTCTCTGCACAAATTCTCTCCCACTCCGCCCCCATTCCAAAGTGCCCTCACCCTTCCCTCTCCCATCCCCTGCCTCTGCCCCCTTCAGCACCTTTTTGGACTATACACTTGTCAATACATATCGCCCTCTGCTGGCTGGTTTGTTCATATCATTACAGCGCATGTCAACGTGCGGCCCTGGGTTTGTAGTAATTATTTTCATTAAATTTTGTCATTCGATAAACAAAAGTCAGTCTTTAGATGGCGTGGTTTATGTGACATCATAAACCTTAAAACTTATACAAAGTTCTATGCTACACTAAGTACCGGTACTATACTAAAAATAAATATTATCATAGTGTAAAATTCATTATAAAACACGATTGTTGTGTTTTTCGAGCAGGCTGTTTATGGCCCGTTGCCACCTTATTGGTTTTTTGTTTCTTTGTTCTCCCTTTCTCTGTCAAACTCTTCATGCTATCTACTCCTTTATCAGGAAAGCATTAGCCTGAGTGGGAAGATCAATATTTAACAACCCCTTCACTACTGTACAAATGGGTTCATTAGTGTATTTTTTCAGGGAAGCATAAAGAGCAAATAAAGCATTCTAAAGCACATCAAACTTTTTAACTCCATCTTTTGTGCAACACAGCCAATTAAACTGTCCCAATGGTTACCTTCCAAAACCTTTAAAAGTTAGTGCTGCCGCTCCCTCTGCAGATGATTTAGTCTGGACGCAATTTCATGTCTTGTCTAGATTCTACAACAGCCCCTTCGACCATTTTAATTTGTGTCTATTTTTATTTGTTTAAAGGATATAAGCTGAAACGGTACATCTTTCAACTGTCAAAGTGAATTATGTTTGACAAAGTGATGATTATTTAGCCTCCAGAATTAACATTCTGCAGTCAATGTAATTCAGTTTCACTGCACGCTATAATATGAGTAAAGACCATAATGATCACACTGAATATGAGCATTAACAGTACAGACCTACAGACAGTAACTCACATTTATAAACCAGTGCTTGGAAATTTAAACGGGACCATTCATTACATAAATAGTGAAAAGCACCATGACTCTCCCCCTGAGTTCAAAGACTCACACATGTATTTATTAGCCGGTAATGCATGGAAGAAACATGGATCAAATTCAGCATGCAGCTGCAAAATGAGTGGATTATGGCAGTGTTTGGGTCACGACCCACGGTTTCTATCCACAGAGGAAAAAAAAATGTCATGGCTTATGAACTCCTCATTTATCAACATATATGTAAAATGGGTAAATACTGTCTTTAATAACATGCATGACACAAAGTTGTGAATTATAAAACATTATGTCGCAGAAATGGCTGTGAAAAATTGTTCACAAATTTGCTCTGCTCTGCTATTTGTAGATAATGCCCATTGTTAATTGGATGCCGATGGTTTGTCCTTTTTCTTTAAAGAGGTGCTAAAAAAAAGGAAAAATGGAAACATTGCTTCATGTACAATCACATTATATAAACTAAGTAAGACCTATTTATACATAATAAGTAATGTTTCAACCCCAAATGACACCGCTTCATTGTAAAAACCCTCATCCTCCAAGCCTCCATAACGCTTCCTCAGACACCTGCTTTCTGTCTTTTCTCTGTTTCAATGGGATCAATTAAGCACCAAAGTAAACGGGAGAGCAGGGCATTGTGGGCGCTCAACAGTCGCAGGTCACTGTCAGATTTTATGGCCTGTGGCCTGATCAATCTTGGTCGATCTTGTTGTTGAGTAAACAAACTGACTTGGTCTAGATGAGGAGAAAGGGATTGTTGTAATAGGCCACTCCCCTGTCTCTCCCTCTCTCCATCTCTGTTTCTCTGCTGTCCGGCGTCTTGTACCGAGGTACCTTCCAGTCGAAATTTGAGGGTTATTAGATTCCTCTCCAGTATTCTCCAGTCCCTCAGAGTGTATTGATCATCGTCTCTTAGCCAATGAGAGCCAAGAGGTTGCTTCGGGCAATACGAGCTGCAGTCTCCATACTAATGAGCTGCTTCAGTCTGGTCTTACTCTGCCTCCTCCCGAAGATCTGTCCCTTTTTACACTCACCAATATTATTTCAATGCGAACAGTAGGTACATTTAGATAGTTGTCCAAGAGGCATTCACTGAACAATTAATTTACTGTTGAGAAACCTATCGAGATATAATCTTTTAGGCTTAGATGTTGTGATTTTGTTAGTATTGTAATTCCATATAACAATATCTTATGCAAAGTCCTGGAACGCTTCATATTGAAATTCTACAGATTTAGTGAGAATCAGGTGCAAACTCAGTGTGATCTTCAATGTCCCCTGTTTGAGTAGCCTTTAGATTTCTGTAAGAAATGTAGAAATTTTGATGAAGAGAAAGGGTGCTCTCAGAAATGTGATGAAGGCGCTCATGGGTAAGGAATGCAAAGCATCAAATAGAAATAAGAATGTCCAAGGCACTCTTCTATCAAAAAGATTAAAAGCCTCTATTGTCACGGCTATTCCATGATGTTTTAACGCACATGTTACTGTATAATAGAATCGGGGCAGCCGAGGCATGAGTGAGTGGCAAGAGCAGCCTTCTTTGTGGTAGAATAATTCCTTTATCTCCCTTCTCTCTTTGTGATATGTTACTTTTGTGTTAGTCTCCATCCCTATTCCTCAAAATGTAACCATTGTTTTCACCGTGGGGCTCAATAGAGATGGTTTGTGTTCTGCAGTAGTATCTTAGTATTGACATAAAACCTGCTGCGTTGGTTAAGAGTTAATTTATAACTGTTCTCTGCCTTGGAAAAATTGCTCCAGGTGGTTTCTGTCCACTGTCCATTTTGTCTTAATAAATGCCATAAACCTTCCTTTGCTGAAATAGCAGTTACATCTACAGGTCCTCTAAGGACTGACTCTTCTTTTCAAGATTCAAGTTTCTTTATTTGTCACATTGAGTCAAGTACATTGCAGTGAAATTATAAAAGGGCAAACTCCCAAAGGCTGTACAAAAGAACCAAATAGGGACAAAAATAATCGAAATCAGAATATATATAAGGAAAATTCTGTGTAAACAAAAATATATGTCTTTACTGTATCAATGCAATAACAATCCTGTAGCAACAACAGAATCAAGGACTAGTGTTTCCCTGAAACAAATACTGTAAGTGCTTTTTGCAAAGAATGGTGGATTCGTCCGTACTGTCCTCATAGTCTGTCTGACCGGTGAGCTGTCCATCTGTCTCTCTCTGAAGGGAAAGGTCTGTCAGCACAAATGCAAAAAAAAGAAAATAAAGTGTGAGAGAGTGAGGAAAAGAGTAAAAGTAAGAGAGAGAATACAGTTCTTTCACTTTAACATTCCAAATTAGACACTCGTCTCCAGGATCAGTGGACTGAGTTGCATGTCACAAATCTTTTAAAGGTGAAGTGTGTAGAATTAGTGGCATTTTGCAGAACGGACTTGGCAGTAATGGAATGGAATATGGAATATAATATTCATAAGCATGTTTTAACTAGTGTATAATCCCATGAAAATAAGAATCGTGTGTTTTCGTTATCTTAGAATTATCCGTTTATATCTCCATGGGGGCTGGAACCCCTTCCACGGACGCCGCCATGTTGCACCGCCATGTTTCTACAGTAGCCCAGAACAGACAAACCAAACACTGGCTCTAGAGAGGGACTTCCGTTCTCAGCTTCTGTTGAGTCAAATCTAACACACTCTTTTTACATTCTTCCTTGTATTTTTTTAAAGATGTTGTCTAAAGAGTTTTCGTAGGACGGACTCCCTCCACCCAAGAATTGTAAAATGACTGACAATAATACAAATCATATCGTTTTTAATTGATACAGAGCAGAAGGCTTTTACACGAGTTGAGTTGCTGTAAATGCAAGCTGTGATGTGCGTTAATCTCTGCAATAATCTCTTCTGCCTTTTTACAGACAATAAAATTGAAAGCCGAGGCGCGGTTGGACCTCTTACGACAAGTGGGAGTTGCGGTGGATACGTGGTTGAAGAGTGCCATGAACCAGGTGTGTGTCTGAATAGTGGTCATAGTGAAGGTGTGTGTTTGTGTGTGTTCATGAGTATATGTGTGTCTGCATAAATAGGCCCTCACACTACAGTCCGCATTTATGTACCTGCATGAATCCCTGCATGTGAGTGAATGGAGTGTGTGTGCATGGAGTGTGTTAATGTGCCCCGAGTGTGTGTCTGAGTCGTCCATGTTGGCGGTACGTGCGTAAACCCCTCCCTCTCTCTGTGCATGCTCCAGGT
>OMKR01049817.1:4748-16704 GCA_900302355.1 Cyttopsis rosea | reverse complement strand
CCTCCCTTCACCTCTCCCCTCCTACCTTCACCTCTCCCCTCCTACCTTCACCTCTCCCCTCCTACCTTCACCTCTCCTCTCCTACCTTCACCTCTCCTCTCCTACCTTCACCTCTCCCCTCCTACCTTCACCTCTCCTCTCCTACCTTCACCTCTCCCCTCCTACCTTCACCTCTCCCCTCCTACCTTCACCTCTCCCCTCCTACCTTCACCTCTCCCCTCCTACCTTCACCTCTCTCTTCCTACCTTCACCTCTCCCCTCCTACCTTCACCTCTCCCCTCCTACCTTCACCTCTCTCTTCCTACCTTCACCTCTCCCGTCCTACGTTCACCTCTCATCTCCTACCTTCACCTCTCCCCTCCTACCTTCACCTCTCTCTTCCTACCTTCACCTCTCCCCTCCTACCTTCACCTCTCCTCTCCTACCTTTCTCTCTCCTCTCCTATTTTCACCTCTCCCCTCCTACCTTCACCTCTCCTCCTCTACTTTCACCTCTCCCCTCCTACCTTCACCTCTCCTCTCCTACCTTCACCTCTCCTATCCTACCTTCACCTCTCCCCTCCTACCTTCACCTCTCCTCTCCTACCTTCACCTCTCGTCTCCTACTTTCACCTCTCCTCTCCTACCTTCACCTTTCCTCTCCTTGCCTCTGGTCTTGCGTCCTCCATCCTACCTCCTCACTCCTGCTCTGTTATCTATTCACAGGTACACGTTAAAGTCTCAGTTCCTAAGGGGATCAAATTCGTTGGCCATCCAGGAAAGCACCACCTGACCAGGAAGAAGTGTGTGGCTCCAGGGGAGGCGACACCCACCTCCATCGTGTTGTCCTTCACTGAACTGGGAGCAGCTAACATCACAGGTGACCAGAACCAATCACATGTGGGACAAAAAAAGAGCTTGACCAGACAGTATCCTGAGAAAATGTGGTCTGAAGAGTCCTAATCGAGCTGTAAAGAAATCTGTGAATCTGTGAAATATGTCTTAACCAAGGAACCATTTTCCTCTCAAAAATTCACCCCTCTGCCTGACGAGGATTCTAGATTGCAGCCAATATCTTTGATCCTTGATTTTTGTAATCGCACCCCCGAAACACCGCCCATCCTGAATGGCACCTTCCTCAGGAGATGGCAGTAAGATTAGATCACATTGTGCAACACCACCCAAAACTGCCTATACTTATGTTACTTATGTTATGATAGGTTTTTTTCTTTCTTTTTTACAAAAAGTTTGGAAAAATTATGGAACCCTGAATGCATTTTAATATTTCATCATGATTTTAATTGAATATTGTCTCAATCTAAATAGAAATCTAGATATTGTTGTAGTGCCTCTATATAAAGTGTTTATTTTCACTGCTAAGGTATTTAGATCATGTATTCCCTTAATCGGGATTATGATGTCCACGTCAGCAAACACAGATTTGACTGTTCTAGGGCGTGAGAATAACAATTTGAATTCTTAAGTGGCATTCCACAACAAACAATAGCGCCCTTTCTGCTGGGCTGCTGTCCACCCAGTGCGCTGCCTTCAGCCCAGGACAGCGTGTATCCTGTGCCTGTGTGTGATCCCGTCACCCACCCAGAGCTACAAACAGTCCACTCCAGAGTGCATGTCAGAACAAAGCCAGCCGGCAGCAGTGGGGGAGAAGCCAGAGCCTTGCTGTGACACTCAGTGGCATGTTGATGAGTTTGTGGGTCACTGGCGGTCAATAATGCCCCCCCACGGGCCCTCTGCCTGTCCCCTGGCCCCTGGACTTTCCTTCTCACTACACACACACAAAGAGACGCCACAGGCACGGGGCCGCCCCGAGAGAACGGGGAGTCCTCTGGCGGACATGTTTGTGTCGTGTGATGTATGTTTTGATAGATGGACATAACTTATTGACTAAGAGACATCAAAGGTGTGGTCATTCCAAGCTGTTGATTATAAAAACGCATTTGGGAGAGGGTTTTTATCACAAGTGAATGTTGCTGTACCGGTGATTCAGTACGCTATGTAATGGTGTTGCAAAAAAGATACTAGTTGGAATTATTATTTTATGATTAAGGATCAAAGGTAACAGTTTAAAAAATAAAGAAAAAGTGTCCCCTAGAGCTGTGGTTCTTAACGTGGGGTCCCGGACCCCAAGGGGATATGCAAGAGGTTCCAGGTGTCCCCAATCAAATAGTTAAACTTCACCATTAGAGAATGTACAATATCAATTAAAGTCTCATTTGATTCTAGTTTCACTGTTATCTCTGTAACTATAGTATAGACAGGTGTGGAAGTTTGGACTAAATCATATCTAACAATAAACATTTTCTCAGATTGGGGTCCCAGAGACAACATTTTATGAAATGGGGTCCTGCCTGTAGTGTGTATCAAATTGAGGATCCTTGATATTTAGTATTTTGCTGAGCTAGAACTTAAGACTCCTCTGCTTCAACAGCCCGTGCCATCGCCTACAGTGAACCAAGCTGCTGCTCTGATGGGCTGCAGAGCGGCAAAATCAGCAATGATTTGGAGGACAGAAGGACGCCCACTGGCCTGGACTATGTTCGCAGGAGTGTTCTAGTGGAGGTAGGAGAGCAATATGTTACTGAACGGAAGTCAACGCCTATTGGTTCTGACCTCAGTTTAGATAAGAACATTCTTGAAGTAATTAAGTCCCAAGTCCTCCCTCATTTCTGCAACAGTTTTCTTATCAACTCTCATCCTTTCTCTCTTTTTTTACCTCTATGTATTTTCTGTGTTGCCTGTGGCTCTCCTTGCAGCCAGAAGGTCTGCCAAGGGAATACACTTACAGTGTCTTCTTCTGCCCAAATGGTAAGTACCTCTGTGTCTTAAAGTGTACCTGTAGAAGTGTAAGTCATATCTGGGGGGATGCGAGTTCTGCTTTATTTGCTTTTCTGATCTTTTCTGTTCTCTATTATTCTACCCTATCATCATTTCTATGCTCAACCATACAACTCCAAACACATACACCTGGCCTTTAGTAACTTGTGTTATTTGTTCTGTCTATAGAGAGGATCCACATCTCTACCCCTAACAAGTATGAGTACCAGTACGTGAAAAAGCCAGCCCGGATGAGCCAGTTCCAAGTGGCCGTGAAGACCCACAACGATGCCCACTTCGCTCTCTCCGCGAGTCCCCATGACAGTGCAGAGATGCTGGAGATTGTGCTCGGGGGCCGGCAGAACACCCGCTCCTGGATCTCCTTGGGTAAAATGGGCGAACCACTCGTCAGTGCCCCTACACCAGGCATCCTGTCCTGGGACGAGTTCCGCAGCTTCTGGATCAGCTGGAAGGGGGGTGTGGTGCAGGTAATAACACCCATAATAATAATCATAAGAAGAAGAAGAAAGTCATTAAGAAACATTACAAAAAACCCATTCTGACGGAAGATCGGGTTGTGATCTAGTGCCTTCCGAAACACCCCTCAAAGATCCCTGAACTTTGAAGGTGGCCTCCTGGATAGAGGGTTACATAACATAAAGATCTCGACTTCAAACTCTGAAATGGCCATTATATGTGCAGAGGTTTTGATCCATTCACTCATTCTGTTACTTGGAATAGTTTATTGTGATAGGCTCGCAAAAATGGACAGACTATGCAGGGAAAATGGGGGGGAAAAAATGTAGAAAGCGTTGATAGACTGAGGGCCCTGCAGCAGGGAGCGCAACTATTTCTGTTTGGATAGTGAGTGCATGCTAGGATGCCGTTAAGGAGGAGTGAGAGTGAGAGACTGGTAAGGCCACAGGGTCTGTGTGTTAGGAGGACTGGCGCCACTTTTACTGGTAGGGCTGCCTGTGAGGTCACGCTTAACGGGGTTGATGTCAGCGAGGACACTCACTGATCCGTGGCCCGGTGCTTGCATGGCACTCGCTGGCTGGCACACCGGCCCTGACCCCAGCCCCAGTCCCAGCATTAGCCCCGCTCCGTTCATCAAAGGGGGCAATTAAAAGCCCGCTGTAGAGCACCGTGGGTTACAACCCAGTAGGATTCATTTATTTTCTTAGGGTCCGATTGCATTCTGGGTTGGATGCGCTGTGGGGCTCAGCTGTGCACGCTCTTTGGTTTAATGTGATTACGAAATGAAACCCTGAAATACGAGTGAGGAAATGTGTTCTAAATGGGCCTGTGTGTGTTTGTGTTTGTCGTTATTTGTGTGTGGGAGGTGAGTGAATCACACTGGCATAGCCATAGCTTGGCAGATGGACATTATTAGTGCCCAGTATGGCGCAATCCAAGAACAACACTAGTTGCTTTTTATGTAGTCATTACATCCTGCTCTTTTTGTTGACATTCACAGTTATTCTTTGAATGAAGCAAGAGGAGGCCTGTGTCATGGTGTTACAACCTAAATGTTCTCAAACACCATTTAATCAACACTAATTACACATATTCCCCCAATGTGATCTGCTATAGGTAGGCCATGGTCTGCAGCAATCCAATGAATCGCTCATTCTCCAGTGGGCAGGCCCTCTTCCTGGCCAGGTTTGAGGTTTTTTTTGTGGCATTTATAATCTGGTGGTCAAAGTGGAGTTATGGGCAGAAGTTCAGCCATTGTTTTGTTGTTCGTGCAGGTACGTCACATAGGCTTCTCCACTGGCTGGGGTTCAGTAGGAGAGTTTAAAATCTGGAGGAAGGAAGACTCTGATGAGAACCACAATGAGGCCTTCACCCTGGGGGTCCCTCACAACGTTGTTCCTGGATCCGAGAGGGCAACAGCATCAATGATTGGTACATTTGTTTTCCAAAAGCATTTTGAACATTTGTAATACATTTGCTTTTTGTAATACGAATCTATCAAATACTGTATATATGAGTATGCGTGCGTGTGTGTGTGTTCATCTGGATCAGGGGATGTGATGGGGCCGACCCTGAATAACCTGGACAAGCTCCTGCGACTACCCTTTGGCTGTGGAGAGCAGAACATGATCCACTTTGCTCCGAACGTCTTTGTCCTCAAGTACCTGCAGAAGACCAGGCAGCTCAGCCCAGAGGTCGAGAACGAGGCCACTGACTACCTGCTACAAGGTAATAATATTGTTTCCAAGCAAGCATCTTAACCCTGTCCCTTTTCCACTCACATTTATTTGCAGTCTGCTGCTATATTTGTTGTGTAAAATACTTTTGTTGTCTAGTTTATTAATCACATATTTGACAAGTATAGCAATTGACAGACAATGACTATGGATAACCTGCATGGTTAGCTAAAATCATCATATAACAGGCTTCCACGGTCTCTATCTCTTGCTGTCATGGGTTGATCGCTGACACAGAGAATAACCATCCAGTCGCTTTTCTTTTGTCGTTGCATGTGTGAAGGCAGGGCAATTGAGACAGCATATGAAACTCTTACAAGTTATTTTAAGACAGAAACTCATTTGGAAGAGTAATTTACCTAATCAAATTAAGGTCAAAATACCTACATTACTCTTCTGATTGGAATTATTTCACATTATTTTGTTGCATATACGGTATTTCTGATGTTCTAGTATAGCTCGGCTGATTTACTGATTGATCGCAAGTTGGATACGGTCGAGCCTTTTCTGGAAACGGTTGAGTTGAAATTGACCTTGGACATTGGCTTTAGTTAGTGCAGTGGTGGATTTCTTGACACCAGGTAACTTTGACTTGGAGCCTTCCACCTTTCCCGTATCTTCTCCTCCCCGATTTGAACATGTGCCTCCCTAGACCCCTGTGAAGGTTACCTTCACCGTAAAGAACATTTCTTTAGGATACTCACCCTCTCCTCCCCTTTCACATCTCAGTGACCTCTTTTATTCAAAATCGGTGTTGTTTGTTGGGGATGAAACATGGCAGTCAGAGGATTCACTGTCAATGTTAAGCAAAATAGATTAACTACTCAACCAAGATTCTGTGACTGGCATGGACGCTTACCTCATGACGCTTACCTCAAGCGTTTTGAAAGTTCACCAAGAGACCTGCAAGCCCACATTACATGCGATTCTATGGTCAGACCCAGAGGAGAAATGCTCACATGATAAATCTGTGTCTCCTGGGCAGAATAGCTGAGCTGCTAAAGCAAGCCTTGCACCGTACTCAAATTTAACCCTCAGGGAAATAACCCAATATTCCACATAGGATTCTTATTAAGGCTTATCTTGTGGAACAAATTGTTGTATGTTCTGAATCAGTTGCTCCTGCAAAGTAAAACTTCTTTCAAAGGAAACATCTTGTGAGGATTTCAACATCTTCTGGACCTATTCATACAGATTCAAGAAGATGGTATCTTTAGACAAATTATGGTTACGCATATTTCATTGGCATAGATACTGTAACAGTCGACTAGTAGGCTTAAACCTCTGTTCACCCAGTAGTAGAGGAAAGACTAGTTTCAATAAAGACGAAAACACAGACTGCCAATCGGTGTATTCTCCCCTGAAGAGAAGACCTCTCCTCCTCAGGAGCCACCCTAGGAGGAGGAAGTAGAAGGCTCATGTAGGAACAGATCACTACTCTTCTAAATTTAGGGATACACCTTACTCGGATGAAATCTTCCTCATATTTCTCTCAGCTCGACTTTGAGTTCTTGAATGTCCAGGGCACATTCCACTGATACAGCTGCCGATTACAAACTCCTCACTGGCTTGGAGACTCATCGTAGGGACTGAAGGAAAACGTCAGCAGACGACAATGGAAGTACTGATCCATAATCAAATAAAACATTTGAATGATGTATCAAGCGGTTTATACACAACCAACTTTAAAGGGATAGTTCGGATTTTTGGACATTGAATTGTATGAACTACTTGCCAGTAGACGCAAAAAGTTTTGTGGTGACATGCATGTTGTTTTGTGGAGTAAAACGTTTTAGTTTCATGACCCGCTATCTTGACGGAACTACTTCTTCGCTCTGAACCGGACCATAACTCTGACCACGGAACCCGGTTAGTAAGTGTATAGCTTTGCATCCGCTACACTACTGGCAAGTAGTTCATACAACTTAATGTCCAAAAATCTGAACTATCCCTTTAACCTCATCTTAACCTCAACCCTTACATTAACCTATTTTTATATTTGTGTTCTCATGGTGTTTCTCTGTCATAAGGAATTCCCTTAGATGTAGCAATCCCAACGCTGGGTATTCACTGGGGTTCACAGGACATGTACTGGTCAGCAGCAATAGGACACAGGTTACTGGCAGACTGTGATTGGTTGAATGTGATTACTCCCAGTGATTGAAATCCATAATAATGACTGGGAATGATCATAAATAGTCTTCCTGACTTAAGGCTATAGCTTCATATGCACATGTCTTTGTAGACACTGGTAGAAATTGCGATCTTACCATGTTTAACCGGTCACAATGTAATGTCGACATGATCACCTCAGATCACCTACCACTTACCCACTAACTCACCTACAGAGACCGGAAACCAGAAAGAAATCCAGAATAAATAAATTCTGTTATCTTTGAAAGGAGCCCCTGACCAAGAAGAAGCTTTACTTACTCTTCTTACTTTTACACTTTACTTTCAACCTTTTTTCGAAGTGAACTTTTATAGCATCAACTTTTTCTGAATTTACCTCTTGCAGGGACAGGCATCATGCAATATGTGAACGGATCCTCAGGAATGCTATACTGTAAATAATAGCAGCTGTGAGCGGCTGCTATTCATCACTGACATTGAGCATCTGTACTAACGGGTGGAAAATACTAAAGCTGGAAGTCATCATTCTCATTAATTCAATCAGTATTCCAGTCCAGGTTGGGAAACAATGGAAATGTACAGGTCATTTAGCCTAACCACTGGCAGCACACATCCTATCTCTCTAATTAAATTTGGAGAAATTTGGTGTTTTTTGATAAACGGCTTGGGTTTTTGGAAAGGTATGGAATTTGTAAATTGGAAAATTTGCAGGAATCCTATCCTTTCCTTAACCTGTCCTCCTTTCTCCATCTGTCCTTTCCTATCTCTCGCACAGGTTATCAGAGACAGCTGACCTACAAGCGTCAGGATGGCTCCTACAGCGCCTTTGGGGAGAGGGATTCCTCTGGCAGTATGTGGTAAGAACGCTATAAATCAATACTACGTTCACATATATGCAGTATGTTATCTTTTTTCTTTTTTTTTTGTACTTGAGGATCCTCCAGTTTTTCGGGGGAAATGAACTTTTTTGTCCATCTTACCCAGATTCGGACGAGAAGGTCAATACCAGTTTCATCGCTGTGTGTCCGGTACCATGAGTGAATTGAATTGTGAATTGTGTTAGCTCAATGCATGGCTGCAGAGGGGATCGACTAGCCTAGCTCCAGTGAAATTTAGATGAGTTGAAGCCATGCATCTTGCATCTTAATGACATGCAAAAATAAAAACATAAAATTGAGATCTAACTGTACTGTACTGAACACACAGAGATGAAATTGGTATTGACCTTCTTACCCTGAATCTCCCTCCGGTGATTAATAAAGTGTTAGATAGACAAAAAAGTGAATATCCTAAAAAACTGGAGTACCCCTTTAAAGATCACGCCGCTTCTACCGACCAAGACAAGCCGAGCTTTAATCGCATTCTTTAGCCCGAACTGAGAAGTAAGTTGCCAGCCCAAGAAACAAAGCCCTGATCCGCTTTACAGTGTGTCAAATTAATGCATTCCTGTTACTGAGTTCAAATCAATTTGAGTTTTCTCCTCGTTGGGTGTTTATTTTGTGTTTGCCTCCTTTGGGGGCGGTCAGGGAGCCAAAGCTGTCTCATAAACTTCGGAAAACTGAATCAGGAATGGCAATGAGGAGATCCAGTGTTCCAATGCTAGCATGCCTGGCCCAAGGGCAAGGCACATAGCTCTGATTTATTTATTAGTGGAGGTGGGTATTATGATATTTAATAGAGCTGATACTGTGAAATAGCTGGTTACATAAACCACAGACATTCATAAACAAACAACATAATTGGATCCCCTGGGCAACCTCAGGGATCGTGACTTATTTGCAGGTAAAAAAGCTTCATATTCATTGTATTAAGTGCCGTTCTGTCAACTCGTCATGCCACCAGTGGAAACGGTTGAAGGCGTCTGGAGCCACTTTGCTCACCAAACTCTCTACCTCTCTTGACCAAGCCCGGGGCAACATTAGAACTGCCCTATGGAAACCTTGAGCCCTTTCCTCAGATGGCTGGGAGAGGATATGCAGATGTTACAAGCGTCGGTGTTGAGTTTTTCCCGAAGCCCAGGGCAACGAGCGTGGTTTGTGGGCACAACACAGATGGTGAACCTTCCGTAAACCCGCATCAAACACTTTATGAATCCATCAGCAATGTGTTTATACATCCAAAACAACCCAGCTTTTGTTTCTGTTCCAGAGTTCACTGGTGGAGCAGTGCATTTATTGCCGCTCTTAAAAGTGCCCTTAATGCAGTGTTAATGTATTCCAGCTTGTAAAAATGTATCTGAGCGGAAATTGTCAGGGACTAATGAAAAAATTAACATAATGACATGGCTAGGCAGTAATAATTTGGTGTACAGTGCTGGCTCTCTCTGGTTCCAAGGACTTAATACTGCAATACATCTCGTCCAGGAAAAGAGACTACGGGTTGAGTAATGCACCCACTCCCTCTCCTAGGGAGGGAGGGAGACCTTTTGCCAGGACACACAGGACGGACCTTTCATCAAACACTGTCCGACGTGGCCGCCTCCATAATCAAAGCTACTGGCCACGTTCAGATTCCGTCAGTAAACTGTAAACTACTACCGAGCTAAGAGGCGTACAAATCCCCCACAAAGATATGAAAGTCTTACCTCAGTAATAGGAAAGTCTTTACTCGCGGACAAATTGAAGCAAAACCGTGATCTCGTAACAGGAGTTTTATCAAAATTCTTCATTTTATCAAATTTTTTCATTTACTCCCGGTGTGTGTGTCCCTGGCTGGACATGTTTAGGCTGGCATGGCATCTCCGTCTGCCAGAGACTGATCTGACAGCGTGAGCTGGAAACGGGGGAATGGGGCTTAAATACCAGAGATAAAAAGAGCTGATAAGCAATGATGTATTAAACAATTTTCATTCCTGTGCCAAAATGTCATACCAAAGTTAGATTTCTGGCAAGGATATGTATTTTTTCTAAGGCCTTTAAGATCTGTGAAATCATCAGCATGGTGATGGGGATTGTTTGCCGAAAAATATTTATGCTATTTGATACAGTATAACAGAGTATTCATTGGTCCTTTATTGGAAAAGATCAAATTGAACCTTTCCATATTCTCTTGTTGCACCTACTGTAGGATGTATTGCATCCAAGGCAGGACATATTTCTATTCCACTGCCTGACAAATTTATTCATTGACCACTTTAGATATTTCTTGATCTGACAAATTGGCTGACACAGCATCTTAACTCAACACCGTGACATCGGTTCCAGTCTGATCTAATTTCCTACAGCGGTTACAACATTTCAAACACTGACATGACCTAATTCTTCACTTTAAAATGTAATAGTCTTATGACAAGAAGTTACCAAACCTATATCGAGTCATGTACCAAGGCAGGGGAATATAATATATTAGTTATTATAATATGTTAGTTATTGATTGACGTCTTGGTCATTTTCCAAAACAACAAATCGACGCCGGCTGCAGCTTCTTTGAAGTCAGTCTGGTGCCAGATTTTGGAAAACATTTCCCACATTCCACCTCCTTAGCTTTCCTGTAAGCTGTTGAAGCCGGGCTTAAACCTTTCCATTTGTAAAATCTACCACATCCATCTACCTTTTGGGAGCTGGAGCTGGGAGAAGAGGGCAGCGTGGGGTGGGGGATCGGGGAAGTTGTTTGTTTTTTTCGATGGATGTACCGCTGGAGCGGTGACTTCAGCCGTGGGCCGAGCGGTGGAAGTGAGGCTGTTTCACAGCGTTTCCTCGCCCACTAAATCATATTTACGCTTCCCAGCGCCTCTCCCAGGGCCAAGGCAGCTTAAGGCCAATGACATTACAGTATATTACGTAACATTATAAAAATTCTTGTGCACCTGGGGCTCCAGCCTCCGAGGGAGGCCAACGTCTATTTGCCTGCGGGGGAAGATTTAATGCTTGGCTTCATGAGAGCAGGGGCTAATTCTGTTCTCATCCCTTGTTACTCACCATTGGCTTGTTCTCTCACCTTTGGGCTTTGTTTGAGAAACTAGAGCACAACCTCTCTTTGTTTATTTCTTTGTTTTGGTTTTTCCCCTTGCATTTCTTTAGTTTTATGGTAAGCAGCTTGTGTCATCTTCTGGCCATGGTGGGCAGTGGCATGGTAATGGAACATCTCGCTGTTTTTAAGGAGCTGAAGGGGTTTGACCGCCACCAGGAAGCCTGTTGTTTATGGATGAGCGTGTGTTTATGAACTCGGCCATGAGTTCAAAAAGCCGGCCAAAGCCATGGCCGGCTTGGCGCCTTTTCTCCGTCGCACTCCACCGCGGCCCGCTGAAATCGCCATTCATAAACTTTTGAGTCGCACTCCCAAGGTCGGGCAGATTCGTAGCGTCCGCCACCGCGACAAATGTTTGTTTAAGCTGCGGAAAACTTACAGGGGATGTTCCGGGTTTACATGCAGGAACTTCTGCGATTCTGCTTTCTTAAATTCCACATCCTTAAGGCTGCAGCTGCCACATCCTGTGGTGGCAATCACAACTCCACTGCCCTCCTTCTCTAAACTCCATCTCTCCGGTCTCCACCACCTCTTCACATTTACTTTCCTTCTTACCATCAGTAACAAAATATCCCTTTATCAGCTCTCCTCTTGTCAGTCTCGACTCCTTCCCTCCTCACCCGGCATTCAACATTTCAGAACGTTAAAAGAATGTGAAACTGGAAACTTTTCATGCCACTGAAATCAAGTTCATGGGCTGTGGATTTGCAAAGTTCACAGGCTAAAAATTATCTGGGAGACGTTAGAACATGCTTAAAAAAAGCTTGTCAGGTCTTTTCTCTCTTCTTCTGGCTCTACTTTTATATGGTTACCTTTTTTTATCTGACACCC
>OMKR01049799.1:0-10026 GCA_900302355.1 Cyttopsis rosea | reverse complement strand
GGGGGGGGGGAGGGCTTACCTACGACTCAAAACAGCGATGATGGACTAAAGAGATGAGAACAAAATGGTGGAGGGAGGGGTCATTTGAATTGGGCGCTAGCTAGCGGCGGATGGCAGGAGCAGCTTGACCAAGTTTACGTTATATTGTTGTCTAGTGTAAATAAATAAGATGACGAAAGCACAGGGCGGTCCGTGTCCCCTCCTCTCCTCTGTCGCTCCCCTCCCCGTATGTGAAGCAGGTGTCTCTCTCCTGGTCCTCCTCCTTTTTTTTCTTCCTCCTCCGCCTCCTCCTCCTCCTCCTCCCTTTTCTCTTCTCTTCTCTTCTATGTGCGATTCCCGGACTATCGCCATTTCCTCACTGTTGCCTCAGCGGTGGGTCTTAATACCTTTGGAGGAAACAAAAAATAATAAGACCGGGTCAAAGTTGAAGCTCTTGGAAGTACAAGTTTGGTTGATTTGAAGGATAGTTTCGCTATTTTTCAATCCAGGTCTTATTAAAATGTTGGTTCCCATCATTTATAACTGCCCACAACGCTTTACTGTTGAGAAACTTACCACTGCTGCAGCTTCTCACTGGGCTTACATGCATCTCCAGTGGGGCAAACGTTTAAACATTTGAGCTACTTTTCGGAAACTCAACGGTGTCTGTGTTTATAGAGAACAGTAATATTACATTTTATTCAGAACTACTTTTTGAAATTGCCGCAGTAACATCCAAAGCGTAGGCTACAGTAGGTCGCCAGTAGGAAGCGGATCAACTTCCCGTTTCTAGCCCCTCTCTTTTTACCAGTATGAAGACTGACGATATTGTGAGTTTCCCATAAAAATAAAAATAAAGGAGATTCAATGTTTTTTCAAGGCTTAAACGTTTGCCCCATTGGAGATGCATTTAAGCAGAGGGAGACGCTGCAGCAGTGCTAAAGGGAAGGATGATGGGAACCGACATTTTAATAAAAACTGGGTTGAAAAATGGCAAAACCATTCTTTAAATCCAGGTCTTTTCTGTCTCGCTTTAACTAGTTGTACAAACGTCTTCAGCGATTCCGAACCTGGGGTGCCAGACCCCCGAAAAGGGGGCCGGCAGAGATTTCACATGGGTGTTAAATTGTAACAAGATCCATGCCTGTACATTGAAATGTATGCCCTAGGGTTGTCAAAAGTATTGATACTTCGATACTTTTTCGATACCACGTGTTTAAAACGATACGATCTCTGTAAATTATACATTCGATAATATCGAAATGTAATGAAATCGAAATCGGAAATGAGAAACCAAGATCGGTGCGTTGTTGAATACAAGTCAACAAGTTTATGAGACAAGTAATGTGTTTTCGTGATCTACTTGAACCAGAAACGCGCATTCGATGCATTAAAAGAGCGTTGGATGCGGAAGTGGACGGGGACAGCGGAGTCTTGTGATTGGTTCGCTCGCTCCGCGTGACAGCCTCTGACGGTGACGGGCTTGTCCCCGCTTCCATTCATTCACGATGTTCTTGTTTTATTGTATTTATGGGGAAACCCACCGAGACCACTGTACCGTGTTTACAAGTGAAGCAACATTAGAGAAAAAAAGAACCAATACAAAATGCAATCATAACAACAAAGAATGTGGAGGCCTACAAGGTAGGGAAAACATTGAAGAATAGTAATAAGAAGAATGAGAAGAATTGTAATAATAATGTTAATTACAATTATAATGTTATAATTACACTAATAATGTTAATTACAATTAACATTATTACAAATGTGTTGTATGTGTTCAGTGACTTTCTGTACCAGCACTGTGTGCTGTGTTTGTGTTGTTAATTTAAAAAATAAATCCTATTTTGTGTGCCTAAGACTTTTTTTCTTTTTGCCATGGTATTGAAAGAGGTATAGAGTATCGTGTTTTCATACTAGTATTGTATCAAAGTTTTAAATTCTGGTATCGTGACAACCGTAGTATGTCCTAAAAACCTTGCTCTATCTCCCATGAAAATGGAACCAATTCAGACACACAAAGACAGCTGACAATATCATCTTAATCGCTTCGGCGTGGATCTTCTTACAGGCAAGACATTTTCATAACAACAACAGGGTTCCCCCCCCCCATCACTCCAATATGACAACTTCTATTTAAAACAGAAAATAAGTAAAACCTCATTGTGGCCTCTTGTACGTGTACGTTTTGTGGTAAAGCCGTATGGCAGGTAACTTTTGAAAGGTTTGATTTGGGAGGGTCTCTGCCACGTAGGACCAGGGGTTCCCAACCTTTCTTCCTCAATTTGGCCTGAATTCGGACAGTCTCGCAATGAGCAGCGTGGATACCTGTAGTAGTTTGGTTTGAAGGGCCCGTTCTTGTTGAGGCCCAGGTACTTGGCCTGCTCGTCACTCAGCTCGGTGAGGTGAGCGTCGAAGGTGGGGAGATGAAGGCTGGCCACGTACTCATCTGGAAGGAGACGCAACGGAGCAGGGAGAGAACGTGTGAAGACACACCGGCAGCATGGAAATGAGACCCCCCACTGCGGGGAGAGGTGAGCGGAGCGGGGAGGAAAGCGGGAAATCAGCCGTCATCCTTCCCTTCCTGCCTCTCTCTCGTGTCACCGTTCCTCATCGCTTTCCACTTCTCCATCCGTGTCAACAACCATCGTTCTTTCTTGGGCTTTGATACACCAGGTGTTCATCCTCCACTCCTGAGTTCTTATTCAAAACTCCTTGCCTTTTTATACATGTTTTTGAGTTTTACGTCAGAAAAATAAACAAACAAATCGACATACAAAAATTATTTAATAAATAAATAAAATTAAACCATAACATTCTGAAACAATAAAGTTGACTATAGGCAATGGAAGAAGAAATTTAATATAATATTATTTTATATAATTATGATTATTAATAATGACCATAATAATAATAATTTCAAGTAAAACTATATGTTTTTCGTTTGGAATCAGAGCGGGAATTTCATTATATATTCCTTGCTTTTCGTCAATCCACATCACTATCTCTCCATTTTCACAGACTTCTACTCTACGTCAAGCAGTGCTGCAGCGCAGAGCAGAGCAGCACTCTGACAGGGCGACCTACATTCCCTCCCTCTCGCTTTCCCTCTCTCCCTCTCTCTGTATGTTCTGCATCTCTGCCAGGAGTTTGAAAGGCATGAACTATGACACACAAAGCTGCTGCCAAGCCGTCTACGACATACACACAAACACACAGAAGTGCAAATACACACACACGCTAAATTCTATTGGGAATCATTTTCAAGTCTGCATTGAACAGATAAGAGTGACGTACAAAGACACTTTCTGGAACATGTTCATACAATCTGCCAGCAGTTCCGGTGCCGTGGTAATGCACTGCAATGCAAAATGCTCACCTACCAAACCTGGGTATCAATTCTACGGCATAAAATGTGTTAAAAATACCCTGCTGTGAGCTGTCTATTCAATAACTCTTGTAAAATCAATATTTAGAGGCTTCTGGTTTACCACACAAGACAATAAAGGATATTTAACTGAATTCAACCTCTAGTCTAGCTGTAAGAAGCCATCCCTCCTTTTTATTCCCCTGCCAGCTTGATTGTCCTCCAGTAAATCAGTCGTAATTACGGTTCAAAGGGGTGAATGAGTATGTTCTACACAGAAACTGGGCGGCTTTTTTCATCTGAACAGGAGGCCCAGATGGAAAAACCTGCAGTTCAACAGGAATCACAGAATATTAACGCATTGCAGGGGTTTTCTGGGAAATCATGCACACCCAACATGAACACCTCATCACACCCAGCTGCAACCCCCTGAATAAACTTAACATCAATTGTAATAAAGGCTGTTATTATTATTATTTATAGATTATTAATATTTATAGATAAATATCGCTTGTTACATTTTCAGTCAATTTTGGTTTGTAAACTCAATGCCGTCAACACACTTGCACATGGGAATGTTGCCGGGCACCAATGTGCATGTTTCTGTAGCACATCCACGTATAAATCAGCGTTTTAAAAAGGAAGTGGGAGAACAGAGGAGAAAGTGGTCTTACCCATCTTCTTGGGCAGCAGGTACACGTCCTGTTTGTAGCGACCCTCTGGGGCGTTGTACAGCTCTATCAGAGCCAGTGCCTACACACACACACACACACACACACACACACACACACACTTTACTAACATTTCTCTGGAGAAGGACTGACAAAACACAAGTTCATAAATCAGTAAAAACACTCACCTGGGTGGTGGCTGTGATGGAGAGTACGAAGGTGGGCACAGTGGAGCAGCTGAGGTTCAGGAGACGGCCCTGGAGAAAAGAGGAGGGAAATTAAATAAGTAAAAGGGTTGAATTATATTGAGAGAAAAAAGGTGTTCATAGAAGCAAGGAACATCACAGTATGCAGATTAAAAACAATCTGTATAAGGAGGTATTTCTGATATGTTTCACCTCTATATACCACTCCAAATGAGGGTAGAAGTTGGAGAGCTTCAGGTGAACTCAGGTATGGTAGAGGTTGTTTTTATTTTACCCAAATGTTTAACTGTTGCTGCAGTGGTAAACCCTGAAATGGTGCATTGCAGTAAAGGGAGTTTGGACCAGGCGGTTAGTATGAGAAACACCAAGTCTAGAGCAGGTCATCTGGGAGAAACCACTAGAGAGGGCGTGTGGGTGTCACATGAAAGAAAGCAGAACCAAAGCTTTGATGGTTTGAACACACACCCTCCATTCTCCTTTTATCTCTCTTCTCATCCAGAATCCAGATATCCACAATAGCAGAGTGATAATGAATGATAGAAATTCTCTAGATTTCTACGTTGGGTTGAGTGCAAAAATTAAACGGGAAATGAGATTTAAAAGACAATGGTCGGGACAGGCTTTAGCACAAAAAGGACATTTGGAAAAAAACAAAAAAGTTTAAAAAGTGACTATCCACCCACCGCCCCCCAGAGTATTTGGTCATGGTTCAAAATGATGTATGGACACGGGGGCTGAGCAATACGGTTCAACAAGGCCGCTACAATAAAGCGTGAAACAACTTCACAGCGATTCATCACATTGTGTGACCTTTTTTAAAGAACGTGTGCACTCCAAAATGTGAATTTCATTTTGGTATACACTAGAGGTAGAAGGTTCTGCACTGCGGACGGTGGGAACAGTCAACAAGTCTCATAATTCCCCTGTGGTCGGCCATTTGTAGTTTTGTTTACACGTTTGTGGGGAAGCATCAGCCTGTGGTTGTGTGAGAGACAGTGTGTTTGTACTGGCTCTGTTTATAAGTTGCTAGAGATTTTGGCAGACAGACAGCTGTGGCTATGTCCCTTGCGCTTATTCTTATAGATCAGGGATTCCCAAATGTGGTCCTCACTCCCCTAGGGGGGTCTGGAGCAAAATTATATCTTTGTATATTTATTATATTTATTATTACATTTATTTTCTCCCCACAAAATACATTGACTCAACACCTGCTAATGAAACCGAGTTATTTTGGTGTTCTGAGATTTGCACAATTTTGTCAGCAAGTTAAATATTAAACAACACAGCAGTTTAATACAGGCAGATGAAGTGTCTAAAAAAGTTTGGGGATGCGGGGGCTGTACCTCGGCCAGCAGGACTATCCTCTTGCCGTCAGGCCAGATGACGTGGTCCACCTGAGAGCGCACTCGCTCCCAGGTCAGCTCTGGAGTCCGCAGGCTCGCCTAAAAAGAAAAAAGTAAAATAAATACATGACTTTTTAATCATCAGTATTATAAATTATCATCTCATCAGCGTGGATCTTTTTTATAGGCAAGACATTTTCATAATACAACTACGAGATACCTCATTGTGGCCTCTTGTACGTGTACGTTTTAGGAATTAAGCCGTTTGGCAGGTGAGTAACTTTCCTTACAAAGTGGTTAAATAAATAGTTGGTCTGGTCAAACTAGCTCAAGCGATTTCATTTAGATTTTGTATCGACCGAGTTGGGTCATCGCCAAAAGCAAGTGCCCCTGTCGGTCGTCATAGCAACACCGGACAACCACAGCCCAAGGTGACGATTTGAGCGCAGGTCGACTGTCAATCAAGCTGTCAGGCGCATGCACACATTCTTTTGGACTACAATTAGACACAGACAAACATCTCGGTAGTTCTCCAGGCCAACGTTTCTGAAAACAACACACACATTTTTTGTCAGCCACTGACCACATCAATCTCAGTGTTGGAGTGTCCCATGTTGCAGACGATGCAGCCGTTCTTCATGCGGTCGAGGTATTCCCGAACCACCACATTCTTATTGCCTGCAGAGGCAGAGGAGTCGAGGAAAAGGGGAAGAGGAGAAAGAAAAACAGACGGAAGGAAATAAATTAGAAAGAATGAGCATGTTAATAATCACACAAGACACCGCTAACGTGTTGCGTCACACTCTCTCCGTCTGTGTTGACTCGAGGCTCTGTGGGAACGGGGGTGATTGAGCTCTCCTGACCGCATTGCATTAACTACGCACAGTGCTCGCCCGCATGATTTACAATGCATTGATATTTACAATACCATTTCACTGAGCGCTGAGAACATTAGTACATTCCCCCACACAGAGTAATACCTCCGGTCGTCTTTCATTTTGCATCACCAATTAGAGGTTTTACACTTGATTCAATAAAGGTTCTTTTACCAAATTCACTTACATGTTCCATCATCATCATCAGTGCGTTTCCCAGTGTTTTTATTCTTTAAGCTGAGTGTGTACGCCTAGTTGTGTACATGAAGTGTATATTTGTGTGTGTGGGTACTTCCACTGTAAACTACTTTTTGGAGTAATCTGTGGAGAATGTCATAAAACGCATTACTTGTTTTGCTCCACAGCAGAATTTTTCCATTTGGCTGTGGCTGCTCAAATGCAAATTCTATATTTAACAACTTACAGGTATAAATTAAGTTTCTATTTCTATAGAAACACTTTCCTCTTGTGCCTTTATTAGGCAGCAGTTTGTAACTTGGTCAATAAAGGTAGAAGAGAAACAGATCGGCTCATGATCATCATCTTAGCAGCCATGTTGCCAGTTCCCTCGGCATGGTTCTCCTCTGCTCGTGGCTTCCCGCGAGCGCCAGGTAATGAAGCAGGGGAGACGTCCAAGTCTCCGTTCCAATTAAGGACGCCTCCCAGGCTGCTCCGCTACAGAACCGGATTATTGACAGCTACGAGAGTATCTGGGCCTCGTTCCACAGACGGACGGTTCGATCCCAGCAGTGTTCTCTCAACTCAGCGCCCGTGAGCTAGACACCCAAATTCCACACCAGGACATCTCAAGCTTCAAGCTGCTCTCGGTGAGATAATGCTCAATATAAACAGTTGGAGGGAAAAATAAAGACCGTGAGTTGATGGAGAAAAGGAGAAGAGTGATATAAATTGAAAACGGGCAGTTTAGTTCCTCTCCTGAGTTGAGTTTGTTTTACCTGTGCAGGTGATGACGATGTCCACCTGTCTGATCACCTCGTTGAGCTTCACCAGTCTGAAGCCGTCCATGCTGCGAAAAGCCAAAATAAGCATAACCAGAATATAGGAGGTGATTTCAACAAATCTACTATGAATTAGCCATCTTAATGAACACTTTTTAACATCTTGAAATCATTTTTTTGATACATTTTGTTCCGTGGCAAAGAGCACCTTTGCAACATTTGTTTGAACTTCCTGAGCATGATAGACCTTTCCTGTGTTTTCTCAACCAAAATATACAGTATATCTTTGATTCTGGACCACAACAAAAGCTTTACCGTGTGATGTGCTGTGCCAACACATTGCACTGATAACTTTTCTACCCCAAATGCTCACTCCAAGAAACTGTAGGAAAGGAATTCAGGGCTACTTCTCTGAAGTCTGGTTTTAATCTCTAGGTAACCAACGTTTCCACTGGTGGAGAATGCCTTACCAGGCCTGCAGGGCGCAGATTGGGTCGATTTCTGTGACGTAGACAATGGAGCCCATGGCCTTGAGGGCAGCGCAGCAGCCCTTCCCCACCTGAGGAAGTCGTTAAAAACAAATTATATAAAAATGGGAACTAGTATTGCACCATAAAGTAGGATCCAGTTAGCCAAACATTTGAGATCCAATGCAGTTAATTTATTACCAGGAAGGAAACATTGTAGGTAAACCATACCAGTATTACTATCATGGATTTATGAACAGTCAGTCAGTGCCCTCTAGTGGTCATTAATGGTAATACTACTTAAAAACAGTACGACTGATGGAAACGCCAATTTACTAAATTAGTGGTGCAAAAGCTGCTTCTACTCCTGCAGGTGTACATCTCTCCGTCTTACCTCTCCGTATCCGCACACCACCACCTGTTTGCCTCCGAACATGACGTCAGTGGTCCTCTTCAATCTGAGGTGAAACACAACATAAGGGTTTATGACGAGTCGCCACAGCAATACAATTGGTTCTAATAGAACCTTGGTTCTATTATCCACAAAAAATAATGATTATGCAGCAGTGTCCTTAAACAAAAATACAAAAAATAATAATAATAATAAAATCAACCTGTAACTCTCGATCAGTGTATGATAAAAATGATTCAATTGTGATGTAAAGTAATTATCAATGAAACTATCCAGTTCTATAATTAAAAAAAATTAACTCAACAGTTGCTGTGCCTCAAGACCAATAATTCAATATAAATAATGATGATCCTTCAATGTCTTGGTCTAAAGTGGTGAGCCAAATTTTTTATTTAGTAAAATATTTCCTTATTAATATTAAATGCGTTTTGCTTCTTTGTTATTAGTATTTAATATTATTATTATTATGACAATGATCAGAACATCTTGCATCGTTTCAGAAAAGTAACAAAGTTAAGTGTTTTCGTACCCGTCCAGAATGGACTCCCTGCAGCAGTACAGGTTGTCAAACTTCTGCTTGGTCACAGAGTCGTTGACGTTCATGGCTGGAACACACAGCTTCCCTGCCTTGGAGAGCTGGTACAACCTGTACACGCACAGGCACACACAGTATTATAGATTTGGAAAAAAAAACACCTACTGTCTTTTTAAGAAGAAAACTAAAAATATATATTTAAGATATACAAAATCATGTATTTAAGATGAGTAGATAACAACAGTTAGAGTAAATTAAGGAATTCAATCAATTCAATTTCTACAAATATATACAAGCTTAAAATCGACCTTATTCAATTACCAAGACCAAATTATTTTGTCTGAACATTCTCTGTGACTATGAATATGATAGGGTAGGATATAGTCAGATATAGTCCAGCAAACCCAATAGCTAGTAAAACTTTCCCACTAGATGGCAACATTGACACATAAGATAGATTTCCTTAGTAGTAGTAGAGTGTGTGTGTGCCCACCTGTGAACACCTGTAACACTCTCCTCTACAATGCCCTTGATTTTCTTGAACATGTTGGGGTATTTCTTGTAGATCCAGTGAGTCAAGTCTCCACCATCATCCAGGATCTGACAGACAGGTGAGCGAGGAAGATTGAGGGATAAAAAAAAACATTCACAAACATTCACAGAAGTGAAGAGAGGCTTTCAAAAGGACCATGCTGATGTCAAATTGAGTTTTAGCCATTTTACTAGTTGTCATAAATCATAAAAACTACGGCAACACATTTTTTGTCAATGTTACTTAATTTTGCCGTATTTTGTAATTGTTAATTCCATGTTAATACAATGGCGCTTTGGCCTTTTCAAATATAATTAACAACACATAAAAAAAACATACTACCGTATTTTCCGGACTATAAGGCGCACTTAAAAGCCTTTAATTTTCTCAAAAAACGACAGTGCGCCTTATAATCCGGAGCGCTTTATATATGGATTAATTCTGGTTGTGCTTACTGACCTCGAAGCGATTTTGTGTGGTACACGGCGCTCACGGCGCTCTGTCAAAATGTTTTAGTACGACTTTGGTAAACTACAAATCCGCACCGCCTGCAGCATTACGGCCACCGTAGTCAGGAGCGTCGCGGAGTAATACATACTGTGCTGTGCTTCACCATAATATTACAGTGTGTGTATAGACCCCAAAATGGCACCTGTCGAGAGACACGCTTCCGACGCGGA
>OMKR01049798.1:0-22710 GCA_900302355.1 Cyttopsis rosea | reverse complement strand
ACACACACACCACCAGCACTCCCATGTCCCAACCACCCTAGAGAACACGTTAATCCTGCCGTGCGCGCGTGTGTGTGTGTCAAACCTGTAACCTGCCTTGTTAACACGATGGCGATCCAACGCCTCATTAAAATCTGTTTCACAATTCCATCTGGACGACTAACTAACTCCCATACACAGCACCCTCGTCCGCCACAACATCATTTATAAGTGAAATGAAAACATGTCTAAGGTATCGTCTTTGATGAAGCTTCCATATATCGACTCACAGCCCCCGACGGTTTCTGGCCAATGTTGATTCCGATTTTTCAGTCTTCTCAGACTTATTTAATCTCCGAAAATTGATCGCAAGGAAATATTTAGCGCCTACCAGCTGTGTTTTGTTGATCACTGAAACCCAGCGGGGATGCTAGCTAGCTGTGTATTTATTATATGCCACATGTGCGCAAACTCGTTTAATCAAAGGACTAATCTGCCCTGCTGCTTAAACAATGGGTCTCCATTATTACAATTACTCAATCTGTTGGCATGCTTCTCATTATATTTGCATAGAAAATTATGTCAAACGAAAAGTACACTCGTGATTCAGGAAGGGAAAGACGAATTTAAGTCTTAGTAGATAGTCCACGTCTATGTGCATTTGCATTTCCCTCACTGTGTATGCTGTGAATGTGAATGTAAAGTGACATCTGCAAATTTGTTCACTATAACAACAGAATCAAAGATAGTTTATTTCTACCTGCAAAAGCCTGTCTGTCTGTCTGTCTTTGGTGCATGCTCTGACTCGCAGAAAGCTTACCTACAGAAGCACAATCAGATTTGGATGCTAGTCCATCGCATTGTTACGACACACACGCACACACACACAGACACACGCAAAGAGAACTAGTCGGACTGCCACGCCGCGCAAGGAATCTTGCACAAAAACAGGGAGAACATCCAAACACCACGTAATGAAAAAAACAAGAACCCCAGTGTGGATTCCAGTCCAAGGTCTCCTGAGTCCTAGTGGGTGGGTTATTCCAGAATTGGTGGACAATTTAGGCATCAACACTTGCACCCTTTATTTGATCATTTTCTGGTTATAAAACTGTCAAATAACTTGATTTGTCCAACTCATGCGTCAAAGCTACACTTTTTATGAGATTTTTTATTTGTTGTACGTTCGTATGCTTGGTGCAACCCTGTTACGAATACTCAGGAACCTGAAAAAAGTGTATTTTAAAATATTGTTTAATAAATCCTTTACCATTAAGTAAATAAAGTCATATTCCCATTGAATACAATAGGTAAAAAACCCTTGTGAGCTGAGAAAATCATTTAAGATTATTTTAATAAAAATTATATGGTATGGTCATTAAGAAGGTGGGACAAGAGAAAAATGCAGTTTTTGGGGATGCTCGAGAGCTATTTGGTATTTTAAATAATATTTTGGAACTACTTTTTCTACAACTATATTTACATTTTGTCTCAGGACAAGTATAATTTACACAACAAGTCTATGTTTTAGTATTTTGTGCATGGATTATTTGAAATTTCATGGGTGGGACAGAAAATGTCCTCAAATTCTGGAATGTCCCTTGTCCATCTCCCTGAAAGTACCATCCTCCTCTGAAGAAGTCAGTAAAGCAACTCTTCAATTAGGCATCAGCTGACCGTTTCATGGGAGGTGCACGGCTAATTCCAGCTCGTAAATACACCATGGATGATGATGATGGCAAAAGCTCAAATCTTCACAATATAGCCTGACAGTCTTTATATGTTGGTTGCAAACCATGCATTTTATCAGGTTTTTATACTTCTGCCAATCAGCTCTTCCGGCTTCCTCCGCGCTAACATAAGAGACTAGAAACAGGAAGTTGTGCTTCCTACTGGCAACCTACTGTAGCCAACGTTATGCTTTGCGGCGGTTGCAAAAATAAGTATTGGACAAAATGAGTTTTTCTAAACATCTTTAAAGAACATGCGCACTTGACTATAATGTGAGTTTCCCTTTTTCAAAAAGCAGATTCAACGCGTGTTTTTAAGGCTTAAACGTTTGACCCGTTGGACTGCATTTAAGCACAGTGAGAAGCTGCAGCAGAGCGCCAAATTTCGGAATAATAAATTGTTCGGCTATGAACGGTTATAAATGATGGGAACCAACATTTTAATAAGGCCCGGGTTGAAAAATCCTTAGCTTATGCTTTTAACTTTTACACAGGGCGCTGATGTAAAAAAAAAAAAGCAGCCCATGTTTACAGCAGAGTATTGCAGGACCTGGTGAAAGGGAGACCTTGATGAAGCTCTAAATCTGCTATGGCGGCTGAAAGTGAGATTGCTGAAGCTGTTGGTGGTAAGCCAAGCCACTCCTTGTCCCGTGCATTCACAGCTAGACCAGAGGGAGAAGTCTTCATCTCCTTCATTTATCTCTCTTTCTGGTTATCTGTTTCTCTCTCCCTCATCACTTCATTTTCCTCCCTTTTTAAAATTTCCTTTTCATTTGAAATTTTTTCCCCACTCTTTTTTTTCCCGCTCCCTCTTCTCTCGTGTTGCCTCGATTTTCTTTCCCATCTGTCCATTCCTCATTGTTACCAAATACAACTGAGCCAGGGAGAATGGATTGAGAGCTACACAGATACCTGTCAAGGATTCACATGAGTCCTAATCTTTTCAAGTATTGGTTTAAGTATCAATACAGAGTACCCATCCATTCCTTTTGAGATGAGATATAAGATGACAGTACAGATTTGGACCGTTAGTTTGGGGGATCTGAAGATTGTCATATACCTACAGTATGTCAACAGGTCAGTGGGAGAAGAACCAAGTCTTCAAATCATTCAGAATTATTATTATTAAGACAGTTTGCAAGCTGACATCAGAAACAACTGGGCGTTACAGTAACCTGGCCCCCCTCTGTAAAATATGAGCTGGTGCCCTGGTTTTAAAAAGAAATCCTTTGTGCCTAACGTCATAAGCATTCTTAATACTGCCACGTAAACGGATCAGTCAGAATCAGAATGGGTTTATTCCGCCAGGTGCATTGTCATGGTGAGGATTAAAAAAAAAAGATTAACAGTCTGAAAGAATAAAAAAAGAATAACAAAATATAATATAATGAAAAGTAAAGTAAAATAATAATACAAATGGTCAAATATAGAAAGTGCCTAAAATACAAAGCAGAAACAGTCAAAATATATAAAATGTACAGAATATACAAGGTGCAAGTCCATGCACAGGATAAATTATTGGTAAGGGTATATAGGGTAAAAATATGATAAAGATGTATGTATACATGAGTTACTTTATTGACACTTGGGAGTATGTACCATATGTGTGCTTGTGAAGTGCTGCTTACAAGAATACATAGACATTTAGACATAGAAATACATTTGTTTCCAATCTTGACTGGACTCGGTTGAAGTTTTCAAAATCCTTGAAATCTGATATTAATATCTGGTGGCTCACTGCCGCGTATTCCCACCAGCATACGTGTATAGGTACTCACGCTGTGCATACGCTCCTGTGCTGCGCGGTAGTTTGGTTACGTCCCAAAGGCCGTCGTATCCCCGGCATCAAGTAGAAACTGGAGCAGAAGAACAGTCCTTTCCGTCGGACACTTGTTTGTTCGAATGCGAAACACCAACCCCCCCGCTCCAATTATATCCGTCCTTAGCTGAGTGCCCGCACCGAGTCTGTTTGAATATTCACATCTGGTTCCTGCTCTGAGAACTTGGATTAGAATGCGGGTAAACAACTTAAGAATTCTGTGTACAGACACAGATGGGTTTTTTTTTTGGGGGGGGGGGGTGGTTTTGTTTGGTCTTACTTTGATTTTTCTCCAGAAAAAGTGGGTCTAGCAGCAAAGAGCTTGACTTTGAGCAGATTAATAATAATGATAATTGTACTTGTACTATACTACTATACTACATGCACATCACATCAATAGAACGCAATCAAATAAAAGAAACAAAAGAAAATAAACAAAATTGGATTAAGTTATTTTAACGCTAAAGAATTTAAGCTGATATTGAAGCACTTAAAATGACTTGCTTTCGCTTTTTTGTTTTTATTAAAAGTCCAGCTGCCGAGTTCTGGATAAGTTGAAGCCTCTCAATAGCCTTTTTAAAGGAGTCATATCATGCTCCTTTTCAACAAGTTAATATAGGTCTCTGAGGTCCCCACAACATGCCTTTGGAGTGTTTTGCTGAAAATACCACTCAGATTATTCATTCTAGCCATTCTAACCTGTCTCTATTCTTCCAGGCTCTGACAGGCTGATTCAGTGTGCATGTGCGTGACTCAGTGTGCACCACGCCCACCCCAGAACAGTTTCTCCCACTTCTCTATAAACATTCACTATTTTCTCCTTATCAATCCACCAAAATCAAAAGTTTCTGAACAAATTTAATGTGAGAAATAGGCAATGCAGTTGCTAAATCTTCACTCATATTAGATCTATAATAATATAATTAAAAGTTTGTTCCGACTTTGCCCACGGTGTCTGGAGCAGCGCGGACTGCACCGCGGTGTCGCACCGCTGGCGCTCCAGCCGTGGGTGGAGTTACTCAGATGGGGGACAGTTCTAATTCTAATGTGTCACACGTGACATAGGGTGTGACAGCAAATTTATCGTGTTTTAGGCAGAGCAATTCAAAAAATAACTCGCTGTGTTGTCTTATTTCACAGTGTGTGTGTTAGTAGGCCCATCAGAGACCCAAATGAATGTGCACAAGCACTGAAAAAGTGAGTTTTTCATAATTTGTCCCCTTTAAGGAAGGCCAGCAAAAATTGCAGCAGACCAATTGACTTATAATAAACGCATGAGTTAGCTTTTCAGCATCTTTCTGGGTTAGGAAGGACTGTACAACGCAAAGGTTTTAAGAAGTTTTACACATCCCATGATTTGAATCTATGTAGATATATAGTTGTGTATCATCAGCGTAGCAGGTTGTTGTTGATGCTTCCATCCTTCAACACAGCAGACAAAGGGCTTTCCTTGCACTGGCTCAGTTTTACTAAGCTTTGGAAATGTTATAGCATCATATTCAGTCCAAAATATAAGATGCATAACTTGTATAGTTGCCTATCATGCAAGCATTCAAAATAGATATGGCTGTTTTCTTGTGATCTGTCCAACAAACTGTAATGCTTTCTGACACATTGTTTTGTCAAGATTTCCTTAGTTGTCCTTTGTTGAATCCAAAGTACTTCCAAATTTGAGATTTGTGATTAGATTTGAGACCAGTGCATTGTTTAAAGAGATGATTCTCAAAGTGAGATCCGCATTTGCCAGGGGATCTGTGAAATGTATTTGAGAAAAAAAAGAAAAAGGTTCAAGAAATTTGTTTTATACTTTTTTTGTCCTTTGAAGGGGGTACATATTAAATATTTTTTATTCAAAATATACATATATAATTATCTCCTTTTAGATCTTGATTTGTGTTTGAACTTGATTTAATTTAATTTATGTTAATTTAATTCATTTATATTCTGTATTTTGAAATGTTGCAATACAAATACTTCTGATACGTATCGGTTAATGTTTACACCGCTAGTATCATACACTATATACACAGGTCTCCATTTTGAGCCTGCTTAACTGTGCTAGGTTGTATCACAGCTCACGAGACATTTGCTGCATTTCATCAAGTTTTCCATTTTTTTCCCAAAGGGAGTATCCTGGTTTTGAGTACAACAAACTTCTGTAACAGTTGAGAACAGTCTGTGCATCTTGTGATCCGAGGGGAGTCATACAAAGCAGACTGCAGATAATGCTATCAGACTAGTTTAAAAATAAGTTATTGCAACCTATGTTGTAACCTGTTCATAGTTCAAGTACTGCAGCAGGAAAAATACTTAACCCCAATCAAGAGTTACAAAAAATAAATCAAAATCTGTTAGCTTTAATTTTGGTCAACACATTGTAGACACTGAGGAGCAGCCATGTAGTCTAATAATTGTTGCAAGTTGCTTTACGTTTTTTTACTTTACGACACTGACACTGACCATAGCTTGTTATATACCCAATTATACCCAATTGATCGATCACTTGCTTGATCTTGGACACTTTACAACCACTGCTATGCTACCAGTAGTATTGGCCTACATTGCATTGTTTTTAGTTTAGTCCAGTATAGAACAAAATGGTGTCTTGTTTTGACTGCCATGGAATAGAAAAATCTTTACAGGTAAGACAAACTTTTGACTGGGTCCTACCCAGTTAGCCCTAACCCAAGCCCTTTGTTGCTCACACCATTGTCTGGCAAACTTGGATGCCATCCTTTCCTACCTCTTGCTCCTCTCCTAGACCTGTGTGTCCCTGGACTGAAGTTCTGGTAATGGGCCCAAAGAGTAAGAAAAGCTGCAAAGGTTGCAAAGCTCTTGGCACCAATGGGTGATGAGAACCTCAATCGACCTGCCTCTCCTCCTACTGCTAAACAAAACACCCAGACCCCTAACACATGGTAGTGACTGCTCACTGTAGCCAGGCCGATTCCTCCGAGCAGCTACGGAATGCTTTCCTGGGGCCAGATGACATGAAATGCTACCAGCTGCCCGGATCAACATGGGGCAGGCACTGGAGTATATATGTGTTTCCCCAAAGCTGCATGCTCAATTCATCACAGTTACAGTACTTGTAGTCTGCTCTTCTATAGCTGCCATATCTTCCTGTCAAATGCCCAAATTTTCTCCTGTTGCCTGAACACTGGACATAAACTCCACTATCCGTTCCCTTTTAATGACTACTATTGTGTAATCCGTGTGTAATTTGATTAGGTGTCCATTGCCTGCACCCGGTTAATACATAAAGTCAATCGGCACTTCATTCACAATTCATTAAAGTTATGCCAGTTTCACCTTTGGCTGAAAGACAACTGCTGCAGCCTGGGTCTGCCTTTTGAGGACAGCTTTCTGGCATGTCTGGGCCATACTTAGGAATAACAGGCCAGGCACAAGACTACTGTCATTTAACTTATGCCTTACCACCTTATCCATCAAGGCCATTTCCAAATTGTTTCAAGTCTCCTGCTCCTCTGTTTCAGGACCTTCTCTACCCCTGAATATGAACAAACCATTCAATTGCAATGTGTGATTCTATACTCAACAGTATATTGTATACCTATCATTACTTTGTCACCTTGCAATGCCAAATCCTTTACCAAAACATCCAACATGAACTCCTCCCCTCCTTGATATCAAGAGTTGTCTTGGGCTTTGCCCCTTGCATTTAAATATAAGGAGCCCATTACCAAAATTAGACTATGTTAATGTTTTACTGAGTTGAAACCACACCTGACATGTGTATCCTCACAGCTACCTGGCTCACTGCCAAACTACCAACTTTGAAACAACTACCTACTTTCAGAGAGTAAGTAAAGGAGGTGGTGTCTCGATTTATGTGGAGAATTGGTTCACTGTGCTGACTTTGTTCTACTGCAGTGCCTACAGAATATGCTCATGTCATCCTTGATATTTGTATTGGGGGAGAGATTGACTATATTTTTTGTCGCAGAATAATATCCTGGGTATACATTCTTCCACCGCCTCCCTGAAGCCACTAGATGCAATTTATCATAATGTCATTCAATTAATTACTTGGGCCGATTACTTGGGGATAATTTTCACAAAGTTGGATCCAGTTGATATCCAGGCTATACAAATTGCATAGATATCTATCATCTTTAATTGAGTTCAAAACTAATAATCAAGGCACCAGATAACAGGATTGGTTGGCTTTTAAAGTTCCTTGTTCATAATCAAAAATACTGTACATACAATTTGAGTGACTCGAGTAAAAGTGTCCTTGAGCAAGACACTTAACCCCCTAACTGCTCCAGATAGCTGCATCCAGTGATGTATGAATAAGTTGGAAGTCACTTTGGACAAATGCGTCTGATCAATGACCTAATATAATGTAATATAATCATTTAATATTATATAACGTTCTTGCATTTGTATCTGGTTGAATTTAGAAACAGGTGCTCAGGGACTTAAATTCAAGGTTGCTCCAATGGTCGATGTATCTTTGATTGTTTCTAGCCTCGTCGCTTTGGACAAAAGCGTCTGCTAAATGAATAAAATGTAAAATGTAATGTAAAAATGTAAACAAATTCAATGTAAATATCAAGTCAGGCTTCATTATGGCAATTGAATAATTGACAATAGCCCATCTAAGTGTTGAGTGTTGTTGATCGCAGCATCTTTATATCTGTCTGTCAGTCTGTCTTTTTGTATGCATCTGTCTGCTTATCACTGTCTGTCCGTCTGTCTGCCTGACAGAACCAAACATGACGCATCACTTTCCTTTTTCTCACATAAAGTTTATTATGAGAGTGTGAAAGAGATTTTTCAAGATTGGAACTAATTAATTAATTTTGAATGCCAGTCTGAGTCAGGCTCTTGTTTGCCTTATGTTGCTTTCATTCTGTCTCAATCATAGATGTTAACAAACAGTTAACAAACACACACATGCACACACCTCTGTCCATTTTTCTCTGTCGCTACCGCACACTAGCAGTAGGGACAATAACAATCAACAATCTGTCAGCTCTAGATAATAGATAATTCCTGGTCATTAACCCAACAGGTTCACCAGAGACAAACTATTACTCACATACACCACTGTCTCCTGATGTGTGTGTGTGTGTGTGTGTGTGTGTGTGTGTGTGTGTGTGTGTGTGTGTGAGAGACAGAGGGGGAAAGCGGAGAGGACAGGACGTTAAGGGACAGATGGCAGAGCATTTTGGTCCGCTATTCCCCTTCACCTTTGAAAAAAATAATAATAATAATCGCACACACATACACACCTACCACTTCTATGTAAGCATTGGTGACTTTGTTTGACAGTAATCATAGCAAACCACGCCGAAGGATGGGTAAATGCATATAATGTACACAATAACAGGACATAGTCATTCGCTTAGATGGCCTCTTTATTTTCACAGCAGGAAAATTGCAATGTTTACAGCAGCCAAAATGTAAGATATAAAAATACAGGTGCCATTCGATCTGTGACCATGCTTTTTTGAGCAATTTGATGAACCAGTGTAGCGAGTTGTGGTCAGTAAACTGCGGATATGCACATATGAACATTCACAAAAAATGAACAGGATGAAAAAAATACTGAGTTGACCAAGCAAAAACGAAGTTAAACCCAGATGTTGAAGAAAAAAAAGCTTTGGGATGGAATTCTGGTACTGGTAGTGTACTCACCGATGATTTTACAGATTTCCACTTTAATATCTCACACGTTCGATGGCTCTTGCTGTCAGATTTGTGTAAGTTGCTGTTCTCCGATACCAAGACCATATCTTGACTTGGCAATCAGACCAGACATTAGACATCAGTATCAGTCATGGTTATACATCCCTGATCTACGAGGCATCGTCCAGGCTTCCCCTACTGGCCAAAGGCGGCTATCACCTCGTGGTGTTCCAGTCCAAATGGTGCTGTCAATGCCTCCCAGCCCTAGCAGGCCCAGAGCGGGTGTCTGACACACACTCACACCGGGCGTCGAATCCTTTGTCAAATCCAGAGTGATCAACATCCTTTGTATACAGTACGTGTCAGTCCTGCAACTCCACATTTGAGTCATCACTTCCTCGCGCGTCACGTCAGAGCTCCAGGTGACCTAGTCCTCAGTTTATAGAGTGCAGGTATTGATTGCGAAGTTACAAGCTTATTTATCCCAACACCGCAGGAGCTCAGGAGGCTGAAATGTTCAGTTGACGGATGCATCAATAAATAGACATTTAGACATGAAAACCTTTCCTCAAGCGATCCAAGCAGTTAATTTAACCTCCGCCGGAATAAACACACTTGAATATCCTACATAATACATTTTATCCTTCATTACTTACTCACCTGAACGGTGAGAAATAAAAACAATCGGCAGTTGTAGTTTGGATAACGTGGCTCTCCTGCACGAGTTATTTATGAGCCGATGTAACGGCCCTTCCATAGGTTGGCTGTGATTTATTTGAAAGCCCTCGACTGTCAAATAATACATCACTTCCAGTGGTTTGCCTCGTGCACTGACTGACTGACTGTGATGATGACTGACCACTGATTGTGGTTAGTTGTCATGATAATGAGGCCCTCGATATCTCTCGCTCTCTCTCCACTTCACTCTCATCCTCTGTTACTTTTTGTTATCTCCATTGTTTACCTTTCCCTTTTCCTTGTCTTCACCCCACCCCACCCTCCTTTTGTTTTCCGAAACGCACTTATCTGATCCCTCGCAGCCTCACACGCATGCACGCACGGCCACATAAACCCACACTGAACCACAATTTGGTGATCCTATTGTGTGCGGCGGAGCAACGTTTTCTCAATTCTCTCCCACCCCCCATGGCTCTGCGCGCTCCCTCTCCATTACGCATTTGGGTACAGGTGGGGGGGCACGAGATGCGCCATGGGGGGGCATTGCACCCCAATATCCCCCCTCGCGACTGGCCTGCATGATTTGAAGCGGAGGACAAAAGAAAGAATTTCACAATGCCCAAAGCTTCTCAAACGACACCCCTTATTTGCTTCAGTTATCACCAACTCTCTGAAGACCCAAATAATTTCGCTCTAATGTGTGGCTATTAGCGCTGGTGTTTGTGAATTGCACTTTTTTTGCAGTGAGGCTCATTTGCATAGAAAGGGACCAATTTTGTGCCAAATGTATGCATATTACCTAATTTAAATACATGCAAATTACAGTTTATTGTAAATACAGCATTTTCATTTAGTTATTTCGTTTTGTCTCTGGTTTCGTTTGTAAACAGCTTATCTTACCGTGGCCGGCACTTCCGGGTTGGGGAAGGACCCGGGGGCTGCAGAAGCTGTTCTCTTACGTAACTATAGTAAATACTAGCCGTGTCTAGAGTTTATTGTGCTGTTGTGCAAAATTCCATTATTTCGTTATATAAATATTGTTAACTTTTTAATAGATTTTTCTTATTTATGTTAACTTTAAGGTTTAATATGCTAATTAAGAAGAAGACTCGAATACTGCAATTACTTAAAATGCCCAACCCTAGTTTTAATCCAAGCAAAATAAATGTCTGCAGTGTACAGTAGAGTGCAGCTCTACAAGCAAATGCAGACATGCACATTGTTCATTGTCCATAAACCTAACCCTTTTTCAAACATTTTTCTGTGTTCAAGTGTTAAATAAATGTTCATTTAAGTTCAGCAATTTTGTGTCTCATTTGTTATTATAAAATTGTATTTTATCAGATGCAAAAAAAAGCAACATGATATCAGCATTATATATCGGCCATCAGCCGCCCTGTCCTCTAAATACCAGCATCGGCCATTGAAAAACCCATATAGGTCGAGCACTAGTGCAAATAGCACTGGCACACCGAGGCGCTATTTCCATGGCACCCTTTGCGGGTGCTTTGAGAATAACATGGTTTCTTTTTGTCTTATTTGCGCAGGTTTAACGGCCGAAAAAGCCACGCAATCCTTTCATGAGTTCGCCACAGTGTTTTGAGTTTGCCCCCAGTGTGAACCATTCACTAGTTCTCAAACAGTTTGCCGACCGTATACCGACGGTGTTTGGGGACATGATTACCGGTTCAGCCTGGTTAGGTTTGGAATACAGGGTGTCATCACTCATACTTGGTCAAACATCTTTCACCCGAGGTACTTCAGTACCCCCCAACTCACCTCTTAACTCCTACCCTACCCTAACTCACCTCCCTCTCCATACCTCTGTCCAACAGGCTCCAGAGGAGGCCTCCCTGCTGACAGCCAGCCCCAGGATGCTGCTCCCGGCATCGGGCACACTGTTGCCGGCCACCCCCCTGTCCGTCCACCACCAGATCCAGCTGCTACAGCAGCAGCTGCAGCAGCAGCAGCAGCAGACGCAGGTGGCTGTAGCGCAGGTGAGTCACACATATTGTATACACACACACACACACACACATACACATTACAATGAATCTCTTTCTTTTTGCGAGGTCAGTGGTTAGACATGAAGGAAGGGGAATTAAATGCTGTTACAATTGGTGCATGTACATGTAGCAGATCAAACTTATTTATAAGCATTAGTAAATATCAGTAATTATAGAGTACATCACATCATATTACAGAGTACAGAACTTAATATTCTAACCCCTGTGAGAGTGATATTCGTACGGGAAAATGAATATTCCCGAAAGCTGTTCCTGGATTAATCCAAGTGATTTATTTAAACTACACCAGAAACAAACAAATATCCCATGTTATTTACTCCTATGTTGCCTGCGAGTCCTTTCAGTTTCATTGATAGGAGCTATTAAGTCCTTTTTTGGAGGTCCCAAGTACTTGAAAATCCTCTTGTGCTCTCATTGACAATTACATATTGCGATCTCCAAACGTATTTATCTGAAGCTACGAAGGTCGTCGGTCGATAAAATCACACTTGACAATACTGTGATGTCTGGGGTGGCTCAAAGACTGGCTCACAGGGCGTCTCTGGGTTTAAGGCTTAACTGACCTTGGCTAAGTAAGTTTGGATAACGCTCATTCCTGTAAATTGGGTTCCATTACTTGTAGTAATTCAGTGCATCCGGAAAGTATTCATATCGCTTCACTTTTTCCACATTTTGTTATGTTACAGCCTTATTCCAAAATGGATTAAATTAATTTTTTTCTCAAAATTCTACACACAATACCCCATAATGACAAAGTGAAAAAAGTTTTAGAAATTTTTGCAAATTTATTAAAAATAAAACACTGAAATTTCATCCTCACTCAATACTTTGTTGAAGCACCTTTGGCAGCAATTACAGCCTCAAGTCTTCTTGAGTATGATGCTACAAGCTTGGCACCTATTTTTGGGCAGTTCTCTCTTCTTTGCAGATCCTCTCAAGCTCCATCAGGTTGAAAGGGGAGTGTGGGTGCACAGCTATTTTCAGGTCTTTCCAGAGATGTTCAATCGGGTTCAAGTCTGGGCTCTGGCTGTGCCACTCAAGGACATTGAAAGACTTGTCCCAAGGCCGCTCCTTTGTTATCTTGGCTGTGTGCTTTGGGTCGTTGTCCTGTTGGAAGGTGAACCTTCGCCCCAGACTGAGGTCCACAGCAGGTTTTCATCAAGGATCTCTCTGTACATTGCTGCATTCATCTTTCCCTCCCTTCTGACGAGTCTCCCAGTTCCTGCCGCTGGAAAGCATCCCCACAGCATGATGCTGCCACCAGCATGCTTCACTGTAGGGATGGTATTGACCAGGTGATGAGCGGTACCTGGTTTCCTCCAGACATGACGCTTGGCATTCAGGCCAAAGAGTTCAATCTTGGTTTCATCAGACCAGAGAATTTTGTTTCTCATGGTGTGAGAGTCCTTTAGGTGCCTTTTGGTAAAGTCCAAGCGGGCTGTCTCGTGCCTTTTACTGTGGAGTGGCTGGCCTGGCCACTCTACCACTCTGGCCACTCTATCATAAAGGCCTGATTGGTGGAGTGCTGCAGAGATGGTTGTCCTCCTGGAAGGTTCTCCCATCTCCACATAGAAACACTGAAGCTCTGTCAGAGTGACCACCGTTCTTGGTCACCTCCCTGACCAAAGCCCTTCTCCCCCGATTGCTCAGTTTGGCCGGGCGGCCAGCTCTAGGAATAGAGTCCTGGTGGTTCCAAACTTCTTCCATTTACGAATGATGGAGACCACTGTGCTCGTTGAAACAATGCTGCAGAAATCTTTCTGTACACTTCCCCAGATCTGTGCCTCGATACAATCCTGTCTCGGAGGTCCACAGACAATTCCTTTGACTTCATGGCTTGGTTTGTGCTCTGACATGCACTGTCAACTGTGGGACCTTATATATACAGGTGTGTTCCTTTCCATATCATGCCCAATCAATTGAATTTACCACAGGTGCACTCCAATCAAGTTGTAGAAACATCTCAAGGATGATCAGTGGAAACAGGATGCAGCTGAGCTCAATTTTGAATGTCGATGTGCAAACGATGTGAATACTTATGTACATGTGATATTTTCGTTTTTAATAAATTTGCAAAAATTTCAATTTTTTTTTCACTTTGTCATTATGGGGTATTGTGTGTAGAATTCTGAGAAATACAATTAATTTCATCCATTTTGGAATAAGGCTGTAACATAACAATGTGGAAAAAGTGAAGCAATATAAATACTTTCTGGATGCACTGTAGAATTCCTCTCCCTGCGTCTTTCTTACATAACAGGTAAAAGACGACTCGTCGACTACTATTATGAAAATAATAAACATCAGTTTATTTTTAAGTAGTAGTAAACATCAGTAGTCGTGAAACCCCTACTAGGGAGCTTTGTCATGAAACAGTGTCCTGGACCTGTAGCATTAAGATTTCCCTTCACTGGAACTCAGGGGCCCGATCTGTGAAAAACAGCCACAGACCTTTATTTCTCCTCAGCCACACTTTACAGTTGGCACTCCTGCATTCCTGCAGGTAAGGTTCTCCTTGCTTCCCCTAAACCCAGATTTGTCCGTCGGCTGCTCGGTGGCGAAGCGTGATTCATAACTCCACTAGATTTTCTGTTTATGGTGGTGCAGTGGAAACGCTCGGCCATGGCGATATATATTTCTAGAAGCTCCTGACAAACTACTTCTAGTTCTGATGTTACTTCCAGAGGCAGCTGGAGGACAAGTGATTTGTAGGCGCTGGGCCCTTCAGCGCATGGTGGTCCCTTCCTGTGAACTCATGCAGTCTGTCTGTCGAGCTACTGTCGCTCCTCGGCGTTTCCACTTCACAATCGCAGCACTTAAGGGTCGGGGGCGGGCGGCATCCTATGACGGTGCTGCGTTGAGAGTTACTGAGCACTTTTGTCAGAAATAGGTTTTGCGCAAATAGCCGAATACACGAATTAGAGAGGGTGTCCACATATTTTTGGCCATGCAATCTAATCGGACTGGAATCGGATGAACTTACCGAATTAAAAAAAAAAGTGTTTCATTTAGATAACCCGTCCCTTCAGCCATTACCTAATCAAGGAACACACTTCAGGAGGAAGTAGAAAGCAATGCATTTTTTGAGGCAGACGGTTTTAGAGCTGAAAGATTAACAGCAGGCAGAGACGTAACAGCACACCTCACTGACAGACATGTGTGTCTGACAGCCATGTTGAAACAAACATATTGAAAACCATTAAGTCCAACAAAAAGTACAATATACGTATGCTTCTTGCAGAGATAAACCTTCTTCTCTTGATAGCTGATTCACCCTTCAACTCGATTCATGCTTTGTAAGTAAGCTCGGGGAGACGGTGTGCCACAGTCACACTTCGTGCAGTGTTTTCATTCTGGATGAGTTAAGGTGTGTCTGCTTTATCTTTACAGCAGTCTAAAATTGGCCAACATATCCACTTCCATGTCAGGGTGGCAAATTCTTCCTTTTTAAGGTTGGAAAGCAACATTTAAACCATAGCTGGATGAACACTGGTATTAGTGCACAGGACACTTGCCAGTCTATCTGAGCAATCTTTTGGTTAAGTCAGCACAAAGAGCGAGATCTCATGATTGTAAATTATTTATAGATTGAACTTCCTACTACAAGGAGGGAGCTTGAAAAGCCTGTATTGTTTTTATCCAGCCCCTTTTGGCCCAGAACTCATACAGCTTGAACATTTCAGTAGTATTTCCAAAGTGCTTGTTGGAATGTTGACCCTGGGCAATGGGTTTGAACATATATTGAACATCTTGTTTTGCAATCTGAAAAATACATATTCATCAGAAGGTCATCACTCAGGTTAAACAAAGGATAAATATTGAAAAAGTACTGGCCCAATTCTAACTGCACGGGCTCTTTTCTTTCACCATAACATAAAAAAATGCAACAGCAAAAAAATTCTTCATCACATTTGACAAGATATGTCAAAATCTAGCATCGACGCTGTGTGCAACTCTGGCACTGGCCTTCTGGAATTCAATGGAATTTCCATAATTCCATTAAGAGTTTGGACCTTTCCCCGAAGCATCACATGATAGTCAGTGCACTACTGCTGAAACTAGAAGGCATCCACAAATTGACCCCAGATATATCATGTGACCTTCCCAAGTGAACAGGCAACCGTCCGAAGCAAAGTCTCCTTATACAAAAATCTGAAATATAGCATTATATGTAAATGTTATGACACACACACACACACACTGAGACAATGCTCTGTACTGTTGTTCCACTCACCTTCCTTTTGATGTCAGTGAACTGGGAGAACATAAGCGACCAATAGAAAGCCAGCTCAGTCACATAATAGTGGTACAGCCCTGGAGTCAGGACCTACAGAATTAGAAAAAAAAATAGATTTATTAAGCACTTAGTGTTTATACTGTTTCTGCCCGAAAAGTCATAACGGGGAACAAAGGGATGATGGATCAGTGCTAAAATATGGAAATGGTATCAGAAAATATCCATAATAAAAAAAATCGAATATAACGATCAATAGCAAACAGGTCAGATATTAAAGAAAAGTAACTACATTTCTTGCTTTGAGACACAGAATCACATTGGATTATGTATATATACACACAGTATATATACACACAGTATATATATATATATATATATATATATATATATATATAAGATGTGCACAGTTCTTCTTGACAAGAAGATATGCGTTGCATTTACATGAACAGAACAGAAGCCATGTTTTTGTGGCCGTAACATGGTATGAATTTCAGGTATGTGGTAAATATGGCTCAGGGGGCTTTCCTTGCCTTGGGAGAGGCACAGCATGACTGCATGAACTTCTTTTTTATTCTAATATTTTTCAACTACCAACATAACAGCAAAGTACTTGACATCTAATGTCTGAGCTTGTGGGTATGTCTCACCTGGTAAGGATAATTGTACCAGCAATGCCGTGTATCCCACATCCAAGGGGACTGTAACAAAACATCAAGATGAGTGTGTGCATGTGCACACATGCACGCACACACACACACGCAAAAATGCAGCAATTATGAAAACAAGCAAAATAAACATCTCTGGGGTGCAAACTAAATCAAATTTAAAAAAAAGAACAATTAATTTCCCTCTTGATTTACAACTCTACACCCATGGAAAGTCTTACCTGACACAGAAACTGGATCCCATAGATAAATATACACAGATAAAATGTAAATCTCCACCTACGAATGAGACAAAAAAATAAATAAATAAATAAATAGATCAGAAACGACAACCCTTCGTAATATGATTTCATCAAACATATGAAACTGTATCACATTATAGGCATCCAGCCGACTGCGCTTGAAGTCCTGATCACACCCACAGAGAGGTCAAAGTGCAACAACCTACATGCTCTCGCAGAACTTGGTGTGCGTGCTGGGCTTGTCCTGGTTCCTCCGGTGCCTGAACCAGCGCTGCACTTTCCGCATATCCCAGTCCAGCTGCTTGGAAAGCCCATTCAGGTGACGCAAGTCGGGGTTCTATCGAGTAAAAGCACACGTGATACATCATTGATGTATCACACATGATACAACAGCTTTATTTTGACCAGAAAATGACTTTTTGTTATATTCCTATTCATCAGTAGGAAAAACATTTAGCAATTTTGCTGATAATTACTTATCATAAAATTAGTGTTTAATTATTCATGAGTAGTCTTGAGTAACTATTCAATTACAAGTCTAGAAAATGGAGCTGCAACTCAAACACTAAGTGGCAGAAATTCAAACAAAGCATTTTCTTCAAATGCTGTTGAATGTGTGAAAGATCTGGCAGATGTACCGCCTTGCATGACTGTTCCAAAATATGGTTATGTGGCAATGTTATGTGACCATAAAAATATATTTTCAAAACGCACGATTGAAACGAGCCAAATTTGTTAAATGAAAAACCCTTAATGCAACATTAATGCTTTTTCAAAGCAAAGTGATGCTTGGTAAAAAAAATAAAATAAACGACGCTCTGTTATTTATCTCTGAGGCAAATTTTTCATTCCAAACAAATACACTCTGTACATGTTGCCTCGTGCCATATAAATAAATCACCAGTACGCATGTTGGCATTTGGTCAAGCCAGTCTCTGACTTACACTTATTAAGCCAAGTTTAGTTGTTAAGTTAAGTTCAGTTAGTTGTTGTAGTGAAAGGCAAAGTTAACACCGACGCTTCGGGGGGGACGAGTCCTAGTCGAGGCCGAGACCAACGCTTATAGAGACGGCGTCAATTCTGAGACTTGAAACATACAGTAGGTCAAGACCCAGCACAGAGCAGCGCAAGTAAACTCGAACACCACGACTGCCTGCGATTGATCATGTGTGCTTCGTGGGTACACAAAAATTAAAACATTAATTCATCTCCTTCTATGTCCAATATTCATTTCAAATATATAAAAGAAGAAGTTAGTTGGTCTTGAAAAAATATTGAGTCCTGATGTTGAAGATCGAGTCAAGTCAGAGTCTTTACAAATGTAAGACCGGACTCACGGCAGAGACTACAATCCCCTCATTGTGAAGTCCTTGTCTTAAGATATTCCAGCCAAGCCAACCCCTTAGGTGCAGGTATTCCTTCACGCTTCGGATAGCTAATGGTTATCCGTTCCTTTGTCCTTACAATGCAGGCAATGTTTGGCCTGAAGCACATGAATGAGATGAAAGGGGATGTGAAATGTGTGGCAGAGCCAGAAAAACACACTGTGCTGGAGGACTGCAGTACACAGGGACACAGGGCTCAAAGTTTTAAAAAAAATCCTTTATGAAGCGTAGCTTGCAGAGCTAGTTCTGTTAGGGCTGCGCACTTCCACACCCTAATGGGCCTGCAGCCAAACTCACCCGCTCCGCTTAATGCTGCGCTCCACCGCCTCCCCTACATCCACCTGTCGGGCTACACCCTTCTGCCCAAAATTCACGCTCATTGCTCACTTATTTCAAAGCTCCACAAGTATGTCTGCTGCTATGCTGGCTCACCCCTTGCACGGGAGTGATGAGAAGCAGAGCTCAAATGCCAAAATCAAACGACACAATCAAATAAAATTAAAGTTTTCCAAAATATGGCTGGAGCTGGCTATAACCCTTTCCATTATTATATAATGTTATTCTGGTGAATTTCTGGAAGCAAATTAAATGGCTTATGAAGTGCCTGAGATACATACACAAACATGGTTCTCTTTTCAATCCTTGGCCAAATTCCGATCCCATTGAATCTGACCTTACCATTTGCATATTAACTACATACTCAAAAACGGAGGTGCAACACATTAGGGGCGTTGTAAGCTTCAAAATCCTACCTGCTTTTAGGGTGAACCAACACTTCACAAGTGGAGAGAGATAAAAGGTCACCTGGACTTCCTCCATATACAACACTAACAGAAGATAAAGAGGAGCAGTAACAACGGTACCTTTGTAATGGATGTGAACACTTTCTCCAGAACAGCATTGGGCTGTGCTCTCCGTCCAACCTCTGCCTGGATGTGGAGACTCTGAGCACAGGCACTGGCAATAAATCTGTTAAAAAGGGTCAACATGTCAGAGAGGAACAGAGTCTTTTGGTGTGATAAAAAAAAAAAAAAAGAAGAAGAAAAGATATGGCAGCAAAAACAAATGGCCCAAGTGCACATTACCTTTAGGTGCTGGGATGAGATCGGCCAAGGGATAGGTATTGTTTAAAATGTTTCCTTACTAGCACCCATGCGTTAACGTCTGTGACAGCACTTTTGTCAATACCAATTCTTTATATTGAGAGTGGAAGCTCATATACTGCTTTGAAATAAAGAAAAAGGCCTCTCTGTCTAGCTTTAAAAAATTAACTTAAAAGGTGCAGTGTGTAAGAGTGTTGAGACTCTTTATAAAAGCCTCAATTTAGCCTCGCTGCAAGCGTATGAGGCGAACCCGAGTCCAATCAGAACATATTTACGATGTTAGCGCTTAGATTTACTCTGGTGAGAGTGCGGGACAGGTCAGGATAAACACAGAATATACTTATTTATCATTATTCATTAAAATTATCATTTTGTTTTATCAGTTATCATTTTACCTATGCACATGGAACAATTGAATTTCAGTTCTTAGTAAAAGCTGAATTTATTGCAATTTAAAGGTCCCATATTATACTCCTTTTCAACAAGTTAAAGCAGTATTATGTAACTTTTGGCATTTGGTGCCCCTACAGTTTGAGTGCAATTGCATTTACACCGCTGTCGTAAAACTTTTTTCTACCCGGTCCGAGAATTTATTTACCAGACAAATTTGAACCTTATCCGTCACATTTCAATAACAGTCTATGTTACAAACGCATAATGTACACCTAGGTTACAGCGCCTCTTGCACTGACCTCACCGCTTCCCGGAGCCGTGGACGCTGCGCCCTCTCTCCTCGCGGGGAGGGACGGGTCTCCCTGCTACCGGCACGACTGTCTACCGTTGTTGAATCTAGGGCTGAACAATTAATCGAAATATTATCAAAATCGCAATATGGCAATAAGTGCAATATCCAAATTGCAGAAGCTGGAATTTTCTGATAAAGGGAAAATGTGACAAAACAGCATTATACATGAAGTACTGTAGTGCTGCAGAGAAGCCCTGGCCTACAAATCTTGTTCTCCAGATGTTAAAAAAACATGTTTCTTTGGCACAGATGCCAACTAATGTCACATCATCATGATTTTAACAGTTTTTTTCAGTGAAAATGAAAATTGTGATGCAAAAATGATCATTCACATGAATCGTGAATCATATCGCAATGGTAATATCTGTCAAAATAAAAAAAAAATTTCCATATCATGCAGCCCTAGGAATCACATGTTAAGGGAGCCCACAAAAAACTGACTGGATTGTCTTATTTCACAGTGTATGTGTTAGTAGGTCCACCAGAGACCCAAATGTATGCGCACAAGCACTGAAAAGGTTTTTCATAATAGGTCCCTTTTAAGGTTGTTCACTCGCTGTGTAAACAGCTAGAGGCAACACTCGAGAATCTTAAACAGAAATTGACATGACACATTTACTCTTACTGCACAAACCTCAAGTTTTATTTTGGGCTCACTGACTCTCAAAAGATGAACTTCTAATTTAGCATTAAACACCACGGAATCTGTTAGTATTGTATTGCAATACGGTCAATACCACAAAGGTATTGATTTTCAATAGCTAGGCCAATAAGTTAGGCAGCCACAAAAGAAATAGTCTACAAAACAGTTTTATTAAATATCAATGTTCAGATCTCCAATGGAATCTATGTTCAAACTGTTGGGCATCATCAGCAGAGGTATGCAGAGCGTTTTGTGTATAACTTCATCCCATCCTTTTTTCCGCAGACAGAATATCTAGGCTACCGCGCTATAAATAATGACCAAAGAAAATCCCGGACTACTCACAAGACAAGAAGAGAAAGCAGGAGAGACAAAGGGAAAGAATTAAAACTGAAATGAGAGCATATTTCAAATAATAGAACAGCTGTTTTGGCAATTCAACGGTAAAGTCGAAAGAGAAAGAAGCAATCGACACCAGACGCTTTGGCACGACGTCTGCAGAGAATACTCAAAATATTTAATTTATATATCTTATATAATTGATATCGAAATCCCACTTTTAACATATTTGCAAAATTGAAGATGTAAACTTTAATTCGCTGAAACACAATCGGCAAACATGTTAAAATGCTTCTAAAAAGCCGTCCTCTGAGTTTTTCATTAAACTTTAAATAAGTTGTAAATAAAACACGTGAAACGGTATTTTTCTTATGTGCGCTGTGATTGGCTCAGAGACAGAGAAGGCGGGACATCCGGTGACGCGCTCACTCGCCATTGGACCCCAACCTGTTTACCTGTCACGGATTTCTCTAAACAACACAGTGCAAGTTAACAATTGAAGTTGTTATTTCTGCTAAAAAGTAATAACAAAATAACTGTTGAAAGTTTTCATGTCATGTCTTTATTTTTTGCACCAAATTATGGAGAGCAGTATCAATTAAGAGTATCGATATATCGGTAAGTATCGGTATCGATAAGCAGTATCGGTATCGATAAAATCCTAACGATACCGTTTTCGTTTTGTTCCTGGCGCTGGAGTCCAGCGCTTCGGGTCCCGTCTCCCCGTCCTTCCCGGACTCGGTTCCCTCCGCTGACGGAGCGAACAATGTAATAACCCTAAACCAATGGTATTAGATCAGTGTGATCAATTTCATCATCCTTCACTCTCTGCCTCCGTAACGTTCTCCACCCGTTCTCCCTTTCCGCTCCCCCCCGCCCCGGCTCCACGCTCCCTCCCCCTGGCGGGCAAGCGAAGCGCTTGTGCCCGATGCCACCGCACCCCGGACTCTAAAAGACACGTCGAGGGTCTGACTGGCATTTTTACAAAGAAAAATAATAAAATTTAAGAATTTTTCCAAATGTTTTTTCCTTCCAAAATCAAAATAACCTTTGAAATATTTATACGAAATAAATATTAATAAAAACCCACTATATGTGCTTTGCCGGTACTACTTTACGTGCTTGTCCCGTGCACACTTCCATTCCACACTGCTTCCACAGAACACCTTTTACGGAACATCGAGACCGGCTTCATACAGTGGTGTGAAAAAGTGTTTGCCCCCTTCCTGATTTCTTATTATTTTGCATGTTTGTCACACTTAAATGTTTCAGATCATCAAACAAATTTAAATATTAGTCAAAGACAACACAAGTAAACACAAAATGCAGTTTTTAAATGAAGGTTTTTATTATTAAAGGAGAAAAAAAATCCAAACCTACATGGCCCTGTGTGAAAAAGTGATTGCCCCCCATGTTAAAACATAACTTAACTGTGGTTTATCACACCTGAGTTCAATTTC